>CABEEJ010001905.1:102415-124994 GCA_901482245.1 Timema douglasi
CAATTCAGCACTCCAGATTACTGGTTTAGTGTTATTGATTATTGCAAGAAGTTATGACAGGGAACAATACCTCATAATCGTAGGTGAGATCAACTTTGGGACCTATGAGAGCCACGTCCAGTTCATTATGGAGGTATGACTTGCGTATCCGGGAGTTGAACAATGGCGCTTCAAACCTGGGATTGGTCCCTATCAGCAACACAAGGTCTGCTTCTTCCACACCTGAGAACCAATGACAGTTCACATTGCTCACTGTTGATATTTTTACTATGGAATGTGTTTGTTCCTCTTCGTACTTTTTTAAATTTTTCATGTATCTTATATTATTTATATAATTATGTGCAATTCATTTACCCTGAAAGGTAGCTAGCTTACATTGCATAGTTCCATTTTGGTATAGCTTACAGGTTGAGTCCATAGTGTAATCCACCTTACAGGGCATGGGGAGTGTATCCTCTAATTTCTATGAACAACAAAGGTGTAGCTTATTAGATAGAGCTAATATGTCATCCGTCATGGTAAGGCTATTCAATTGCTTGGTTCCACTTGAATGTAACTTGTACGTAAAGTAAGGCCATAGTGGAATTCATAAAGGTAGGACTCCTAACTCGCTTGGTTTCCCTATGGCAGTGATTCCCAACCTTTTTTGTTTGGAAGAACCCTTAAATTATTTTGTAAAATCTCTGGGATCCCCTATCTGGCTGACACATGTAAGCTTTGACAGGTGTAAATTACAAAATGTATGTGTAAACCTTGTTAGTATATACTTCTGAGTGAAATCTTTTAGGGTTATTTATTGTCTATTTTTATTTACTAATTACTGGCCTTCGCTACTTGAACTTGGCTTTAAACTATCATTACTAACATCACTTTTAACATTATTACTGGCAATCTTCTCTTCATATTCTTAGGATACACAAGTTCCCTTAACATATTTTCACAATGTCCAAAAATCACGGATAAACCAACAAAAATCGAGCTTTTACAAATTCTTGCAGAGCCTCGACCACAGGCTCGCAGAACCACCATCATCATCATCATCACCATCATTGTCATCATCTGTTTCCAGCCTGTGGCCAGGTCAGTTGAGTAAAATGCCTCAATCATCCTCTATCCTTCCATCAATGTCCTCCTTTAATTTTTTCCAATATTTTACTCTCGATTAAACACTTTTTGTTATCTGCTCCTCCAATCTCTTTCTTGGCCTACCTTGCGATCTTTTACCTACATACTTCATTTCCAACATTTTCTTTGGCATCCTCTCTTTTTCAATCCTCATTACATACCCAAACCATCTCAGTCTTGCTTCCTCTACTATCTCACGTACTCCCTGTAACATAACTATTTTCCAGATGACTTGATTCTTAATCTTGTTTTTCCTCATGACAGCTAACATGCTGCTCACAATCATTCCCATGACCTCCAGAGCCCTGGTTGGGAATCACTGCCCTATGTTGTAGTTTTTATTATAGAGTCAAACTACAGTGGTTTCCAACCTTTTGTATGGTTTGACCTCAATTTTCTTTTAAATTATTAGTTTAAATAAATCTTACCACCCATCCGGGCTATTTGCATTTAATTTCATTTGTGAGGTAGGTAAAATATAGAATAAATGTATATTTATTTGCATGGAGGGAGAAGGAGAAAACCTTTTAGGAAAAATCACCCTTAGTACCCCTGGTCCGAACTTGAATCCTGACCTCATCACCGACAAACCAAACGAGCATGACGTTAATCCTGTGTACTTGATTTAATTATTATAAATTGGTTACATAATGATTATACGAATGTGGCTAAGATGTCTCAAAAGAGAATCAACAAGCTCATTAGTTATTTAAGACGCTATGCTCACAGTATCACTCGCCCAAGTACAAGACTACTACAGCAAACTAAGTCAGCAAACAACTCTCAGAGCTGAGTAACAAAAAAAAAACTAAACAGTAAATTGAGGTGTTTTTTTTTAAAATCATTTTAACCATTATATTTCTATTTGAATTTGACACCTAGCAATAGTCATTATAATAACTTTAAAAAGTAAGCATAAAGCTATGATTTCAACAAGTATTGCGACCCCAACTGAAACATGCCATAGCCCTGAGGTTGTAAACCAATGTTATAGTGTAATTAGTATATGTAAGACTGCTACTTTGATTGGTTCGACTAAAATGTAGCTAATAAGATATGGCCACAGTGTAATACTTTAAGTTAGATCTGTTAACTTGCTTGTCGTCCCTATGGTGTAGTCTATATGAGGTGTCATAGTGATATTAGTTAAAATATATATTTGGAAGAAGGTACAGGAATGGTGGATGGAAAACATATAAAAGGGAACAAACACTATTACAATAAAAAGAACTCAGTTTACACTTTACATCGCTGCCACTGGACAAAAAGGTATTGGTTGCCTCTTTAAAAAAAATTATCGTCACCACTCAATCCCCTGACCTAGGTTTCATCCTAATGGAACTCATCAGGGAGGAGTATGAAACATGCAATGCAACTTCCTAAAAGAGGAAACCAAAAAAACACAAAATGGAGAAAAAGGAAGTTGGTAAAGGATGATAGGACACTTAGGAGCATGTAAAGGGAATAATATTAAGGACAAACTTTTCAAGCTGAACAGCGGTTCCTTCAAAATGAGAATACATGTTTGTGGTTACTACTAATAAAAAAGCAAAAAAGCAAAGCTCCAAGCTCTGTGAGTTGTGATTTACCTGCTATCTTGCTATTGAGCAAATAGTTGGAGCGAAGATCTGTCCCAGAGCCCTCCAGAGGGAATGTCTGCTCCGTGCAGACCAGTTCCGATCCTAGCTTATTCACAAAGTCCTTCAGAGCAATCAATGACTGAACCAAACAAACATCACATTTTCATAGCATATTAATCAAGTTTTGAACTTGACATTGATTTTATTGAAATAAATTCATAAAAAAATTGTGTTGAATTATGATTTGTAGCATTTAATATATATATATTTTAAATGTGTTTAATAGAAACTTAGCCTATCAGGACAACTGTCACCTGACAAAGATGTCTAGTCAGCATTTTTAACATATTTTAAGAATCCTGTTGTGACAAAATCTTGAGGTACAACAGGGTAGCCACTCAAACACTATAGAGTCAGATTGAATGCCTCTGAGACTATTTTGAGAGGTACTCATACAGCAAATTTTTAAAATTGGACTCAAGATAGATGAAGTGGTCCTTACAAAAAAAAAAAAAAAATTTGTACCCCTAGAAGTTACTTAGAGTGGTCCTTGGATGGATTTAAAAAAAAAATTAGAATACTCTAAGAGATATTTGAAATATTCCATCCCCATACATTAAAAAAAAATTGTATGCCCCTAGAAGATATTTAAAGTGGTCCTCACCTTTAAATTCCCAACAGATGGAAAAATTCAAGCACTTTTCATGAGTTTTCCTTGTTGCACAAAATTCCAATATAATTCATTGTTTTCATGATCAGTGGCTACTCTGTACAAGTGCTTACTATCACTATCAAGAAGCTTCAGCAGAATTATTTCAATAATGGCCACACAGTTTCTGGTATTTAATAGCCATTATCTTAAGTGATCTTCCAAATGAATGACCAAATGAGCAACTTACCTCTGCATCCACAAGCCCACCGGCAATGGCAGCCACACTGTTCCCTGGAACAGACTTGATGGCTTTGGCGACAGTGATGAGGGCATCCTCCCATTCCACCGCTACCAGTTCCCCCTTGTTGTTCTTCACAAGCGGCGTGATGAGTCGTTGGCGCTTCAATCCGTCGCATGCAAATCTTGCCTTGTCAGACAACCATTCCTCGTTGATGTCCTAGAATTTGTAGATTTTATTTAGAGACTTCTTTCTGTATTTAATAAAATTTTCAAACTTTGTGAAGATTAAATATTAGATCAAATTTTAAAGTAATTAAACCAACTAAACAATCATTAAATTATAACAATGAACTACCAGTACAAACAATTTTTATATCAATGTAAATATTGTAGATAAAAAATCAATTATAAGAATATTTATGCAGGAACAGCCTAGCTTAGGGAGGCGACTTGAACTTTAGAATATAATTCCCCCATAATTCTGTTATCCCGGAGGAAAAAACCCATAATTTTCTCAATTTTTAAAGGGTTTTTCCTCTTGTTGTAAGACTTTGAACAAATGATTTTATACCCTTAGAAGATATTTAGGGTAGTCCTCCCTCAGAAATTTTCTGAAAATAAGATTTATCAAGAAGTTATTTGGTGGGTTCTTGTTCAGGCCAATTTTTGAATTTTTAATGCCTCTATTGAAAATTATTTACCTTTAAAAGATATTAAGAAATATCACTTGGAAATGTTTCAAAAACTATATGCCTCTAGAAGACATATAGAGTGGTCTTAGACTGGATTTTTTTTAAAACTAGATGACCTTAGAAGCTATTTGGAGTGGCAATCTCCTAGTCTATTCATGAAAATAAGATGCCTCCAAAATTATTTTAAATTCTACTTGCCTGGAAATATTTCAAAAATTAAATGATTTTAAAAACTATTCAAAGTGGTCCTTTCCTGTTTTGTTTTTTTAAACTGAATGTCTCTAGAAGTGATTTATAAAGATTTCCACCTAGAACCTATTTGAATAAATGTCTCTAAAAGTATTAAAAATAATCCTTCCCTAACCATTTTTTTAAATTTGATGCCTCTTGAAACTATTTGGAGTTTTATGAAAGGCTATCGATCATTTTCATATTCGAGACTATCAGAGGGAAGTGAATTAAATCTAAAAGGGACAAACTTTGTAACGTTTAAAAGAGCTAGCCTGATATATTAATGTTTGTTCGCCAGCAATTAGGGTGACATTTGATATGACGATTGAATTGGGTCCAAGTTTGCTGTTCTGTATAATTAATTAAAAAGGGATGATGTCTTATTTTATAAATTAAAAGTTATAGTGTTTTATAGTTATTTTTATTTTAAGTAGATAAACAGTTTTTTGCTAGATAATTCACATGTTGTGGATTTTAATAAAAGCCTGACTATTACTTTATTTGCATGATAATTACTGACATGTGAAATTTAGAACACAAATTAAGATGTCATAGACTCCACCTACACGGCTCTTCGTCAGGAAGGAAAGTGAAGAGATGCGTACTCTGAAAGGGGTATATCAAGCGACATTTCCTTCTCGAAGCTTCCCAAAAGAAAAAAGGTGTGGTCATTCAGGTGCGTGTTGTCTTTTTAAACAGAGACGTAGAAGGATGTCGCCATACCTTGCAACTTGACAACTTAACACAAATAAATCTTACCACTCGGTCTCATTTAAAATATCGTAATTTTGAATGTAGATGTGAATAATAAATTATTGAGATATATAATTATATATCATTACAATTTATTCCTGGGGAAAGAATGGAAAATTAATCAAAGTTAGGGGGAGGGGTAATGCTCTTAGTTCCACTTTCACTGGCTTGCCTCGCAATGGCAACACAAAATTTTGTAGGAGTCTGTCAAAATAAATAAACTTATAAAATACAAATATGTACTTTTCAGTCAATATTGATATTATTAGTATTAGTTTATAGGTATTGATACGATCTCTTTAAAGTGACAGATGCAGCTCACACAACTTGACATACATCTATTAAAATTGTTTTAGTAAATATTGTAACTGTCAAAAAATTGTCTTCCCATATGAATCCAACCATAAGTGTGAATGCTAATTGCCTTTTGACTAACTAGACATGACATATTTGTAGCCATGTTAGTGCTAAAAATGTTGAATAATGTGATTTTTCTGGAGATTTAATATTGTTGCTACCCCCACTCCTGTAGGCCTAATCTGTCAGGATAGCTTGCGGTGAAGGATAGGGACGATGGCAAAATAGATGTGTGGGTTCATAATTTATAGAAGGCTTTGGTTTTTAGGGTTTATTAATAGCACTACAAGTTATTACAAAAATGTGATTTTACAAAAAGATATAAGGACTTTGACGTAGAAGCTCGGGAGAGAGCCAAATTTAGGAAAATTTGTATAAAATTTATTTTGGTCACGCCTTTGAAAAGAGGTTCTTAATATTTATAGATTTCTGACAAACAACAAACAAACAAAAAATGCAGGCACTTTTTCCTATAATTTTCAAAATTTATGCTTAATTCTAGGTTTTTCTGAACAATGACCACCCTGACTTCATTTTATAGTAATAAGTATTGCCATCCATATAAAAACTTAGATTAGAGTTTAAAATAAACCATTCAAATTATTTTTAATAATAATTGCTCTACACATCTTTTATGCTTAACATGCACTTTTAAATAGTAAACTTTTTTCAATTTACTTCCCTTAAAAACTAAGAGAATACAGAACAACAATACTTAAGAGAGCCTGATAAATATGAGCCAGGTGGTGTGATGAATACATTATCCGTGTAATGGTACAAAGTCACAAACCTGTTGATAAGGTGGTATTTAATCAATCTACTGTTTAAAATAGTTACAATAACATTAAACTGTCCTTCCGTAACTAAATTAAATGATTCAAGGCTCCAAAGAAAGTGTAAAGGGTTACCTCATTGAGCCGGGGCAGCACCCTAAGCACCTCCCCTGTGCGTGTGGTCACTACAATATTGCTGCCGACTGCATCCAGCACGTCCACACTGTCTGTCTTGCGGGTTTCCCACGGGCGGGCCGTGAATGCGTAAGGTTTGGATGTGAGTGCCCCCACGGGGCATAGGTCAATGACATTGCCCGAGAGCTCTGACAGGAACATTTTCTGTACATACGTCCCCACCTGTAACCACACTCAAAAGTTATTAAATCTCTTTACAAAATTTGATTATTTATTCATATTTTATTATATTTGGAAAAAGATACAGGAAAGGTAGATCAATCTTCCCTGTTTCTTCTTCCAAATATAATAAAATACTTCAAAAAGAGAAAAGAGATTTTCCTTAAAGAGATGACTCATATTTTAGAATGTTTGTTATTAGAAAGTGAATAGATCATGCATAAAAATCTAATATATAATTTCATCTATAATATAACCACAATCACTACCAGTTTACCTGCATATTTACACTTATGGACTGAGAAAGAGAAGATTTTAGAGGAAATGTATTAAATACTTTAACAAGCCAATATTGAAATACCTATTTCTGTTACGAGTTTACATATTTATCAATTTGGCCAAACCCGTTTCAGTGGCTGCAAGGTCTAAGCCGTCACTTTTAAAATAGACTATAGACTCCCGATGATGGGGAGATTAGGATTTGAATCCCAGTCGAGAGTGTACTGAAGTGTTTTTTCTACTCTGCCTCCATGAAAATGCAATTACACATCTCCTAAATTTAGACTTCCTCATCAATACCCTGTTAGTATACTTAGTACATATGTGTACAACCGGAAGGTTTGTAGGACATGGTGCTAAAAAGAACAACATATGGATGACCTTGGCAATAAAACTTCTGATTTTTACACTATCTGTGTATCCACCTTTAATTGGCTGAATGTAAATTTCATTACTTTGACAGTGCACTTATACCAACTGACCTGCATGTCGCTGCCCCGACCTGTTGTCCCCAAGTCATCTACACCAGCTACTTCAGAGGCAAAACGTATGCATCGAGTGCAATGGATGCACCTAGTCATAATAGTCTTGATAAGGGGCCCCACATCCTTGTCTTCCACTGCACTACAAAACCAAGAGGAGAAGTTACATGAAAAACTCATTGTGTAGGGGGGAGTGGGCCACTTAACTGCTTCACAATACCTAAAATAGTAAAGTCCTCTTGATTAATATATTTGATTGGAATTTGATTCAAATAAACTTAAAAATTTAAATATCAATAGTTGGGTTATCTGCCATTGACAGGGCCTTTAAAATATAGTTGGGAATATAATCAAAGGGACTGACCGTTTCCCAGAGAAGTTGATGTCGGTGAACCTACTGCGGTCACTACCAAAGGCCATACTTTGATCCTGCAGGTCACATTCACCCCCCTGGTCACAGATGGGACAGTCCAAGGGATGGTTCACAAGCAGGAACTCCATAACACCCTCACGGGCTTTCCTCGTCATGTCAGAGTTGGTCTTGATACGCCAGCCCTTCATCACAGGCATGGCGCACGCTGCCACTGGCTGAAGAAAGAATCAACATGTGATACTTTTATATAAAGGCTAAATAAGTTTCTATTATAAAAACTATGACATTATTTTAATAGATTAAGGTTAAAAATGGATGCTCAAATGTCTCCAAAATAGTTGTATGTATGCTAGAAATGTGTCACCTATTACTTAAATTTGAACCATTCTTTAAAAATAAACACCTCTGACAAGACATCTTGTGAATGTGGGGAATGCCAGGCCTCCACCGTGGTTCGGATTCCACGTTAAACTGTAGGTCCTCTATTTCATCTCACAATCATCTTACCATTACACATTAGCGTAAGTACGTATAGCCCGAACGGGTAGTAAAACGGGGGGAGCTGAATTGTATCCACTCTGAATGGCAGCCATTCAGACATTTCTTAAACAAGCACCATAAATAAAAAGTCTGATTTGTATCCATTATCATAATACCCACAAAATCCTGAATTGTATCCATTTCTGAATGGTAGCCATTCAGACAGTTTTCAAATAAACGACTTTAACAAAAATCCTGATTTGTATCCACTAGAAATATTTGCATTATATCCACAAAATCCTGAATTGTATCCATTTTGAATGGCAGCCATTCAGACATTTTCTTAAACACGCATTACAAATAAAAAGTCTGATTTGTATCCATTTTCATAATTTCCACAAAATCCTGAATTGTATCCATTTCTGAATGGTAGCCATTCAGACATTTTCTTAAACGAGCACCACGAATAAAAAGTCTGAATTGTATCCACTAGAAATATTTGCATTATACCCACAGAATCCTGAATTGTATCCACTCAATTGCGGTACCACTTGTCTGATAGGTGGCAGCAGGAGATACTCGCCTTAACTCATTCCATGTTTACTAGAGAGCAGCACTTATCCTTAACTCATTCCGAGGTAACTAGAGAGCAGCCCTATCTCTATATTAATATAAAAAATATAATCTTTTTAATTAGTGTTCTCTTATTACTTTTAATTTTTTTTATATATATATATATAAATAAAAGAGAAATACTTATTGGTGTTTCTTTTAAAAGAATAATAAAAGGCTACTTTACAAATCATTGGAGTTTCTTTATTCAAATTGACTGGCTTCCTTAAACAAACAACAACATTTCAAACTGCTAATTTATGCTCTAAGAAATGAAGACGTAGGGTTATATTATTTTAACAATCTGTGTTTAAAGGTTGGAAATTGGACATTTAATTTAATGTTGGGTGCCAACAAATATTGTGTTCCTGGCTGTGAAGATAATACTTCTCGTTATCGGTTTCTCGTATATGCACTGAAAGTAATTTTATTGTTTCTTGTCGAATGGATGAGTACAAGAGGCTGAAGATTCTTTGGATACTTTACGTTTACATATCAGGTAAGACTTCTAAGTAAATTTCTAAGTTTTAAGATTTACATTACCGGTACCGACATTAAATCGGGGGAGGGGGGCTATACACATTAATCCTATAAGAAAAATATGTAAGCCATTAACATACTATTTTTGGTTAAGTTTATGAATAATTAATCAAAATATTTATTTTGCAATTGATAACTTTTCTCTAAATGTATTAATATATCTAAAATTGTATTGTAATTTAATTTTCATAGACTTGTTAGTTGGTTGATTAGTTTATTTATAAACAATTAAAAAGGTTATATTTATCAAATAACTTTATCAGATTCACTTCACTGGGACTCTTTGTTATTGATACTACTTTTTGTCAAATATACAGATAAGTTATATATACATGGCAACCTTGCATATAGAAATAACGTTTTAAATGTTAAAATCCACCAAAACATTTATTTGAACTGAATTTTAATAGACTTGAAGGTTACTTGGCCTACTTTTTTCTACTGCAAACATTTAAAGAGATTATTTTTATATTATTATGATTAATTAATTAAATAGTCTAAGAATATGGATGGCTTAAATTTTTTATTTCTTACAGTACATTAACTATAAAAGTCTTTGTTACAGAAAAAAATCTTTAAAAAAATAATTGTATGAGCGTTATTGAGCCTGCGTATATTCTGATACCTAACTTACATTACATTGTACCACACACATTAGTAGGGCCTAGGCCTTATATAGTTTGGGTTTTTCCTAGGATTTTCTGAATAACCTTCAGAGGAGAACTCCTTCCTTGGGCTTAAACACAGTGACATTTTATACTATAGATTAATATAGTCCTAACTTATGAGTGTTGAAATATGTAAGCATACACCTCTCCAAACTTTTATTTTTTTTAGTTCAAATTGGTCACCCTCAACTTAAATTATTAATGGAAATGAAACCTAAGAACCATACCTTTTGGGTGATTTTTTCTATCTAAAAAACCTGAAAATCATAACATTCATACTAATATAAACTTAACACAAAAATATGGGAAATCCATTGATACTAAATTCAAGATTATTAAAAACTTTGCTATACATACGGTAATGCTCAATTCTAAACCAAACTCACCCAAGTGATGCAGTGAACAGATATAGTTGGAAAATCTGTAAAATTGCATAATTGTAGCTTAACATATATTTTAGAATCGAATAGCCAAAGATATCATTTATGCATTTTAGTGAGGATCGCACCATCTAGATATCATATTCTAAAAATTGAAAAAAATGACACCTGGACACGGGAATCGAACCCGGTAAGTACGCCAATGCTCTTACGACTGAGCTATCCAGATTCGTCCCGTTCTCGTGGTCATTATTCACTCTTCACTCATAGTTTAAGGCAGAGTCTATGATGGACGTGCGGAAATCACAGATTTGTAGGTGGCTGCGTTATCTGATAGCTCATGATCTTAATTAATCACATATTTGTAGTCGATGATTTCCGCACGTCCATCATAGACTCTGCCTTAAACTATGAGTGAAGAGTGAATAATGACCACGAGAACGGGACGAATCTGGATAGCTCAGTCGTAAGAGCATTGGCGTACTTACCGGGTTCGATTCCCGTGTCCAGGTGTCATTTTTTTCAATTTTTAGAATATGATATCTAGATGGTGCGATCCTCACTAAAATGCATAAATGATATCTTTGGCTATTCGATTCTAAAATATATGTTAAGCTACAATTATGCAATTTTACAGATTTTCCAACTATATCTGTTCACTGCATCACTTGGGTGAGTTTGGTTTAGAATTGAGCATTACCGTATGTATAGCAAAGTTTTTAATAATCTTGAATTTAGTATCAATGGATTTCCCATATTTTTGTGTTAAGTTTATATTAGTATGAATGTTATGATTTTCAGGTTTTTTTAGATAGAAAAAATCACCCAAAAGGTATGGTTCTTCGGATTCATTTCCATTAATAATTTAAGTTGAGGGTGACCAATTTGAACTAAAAAAAAGTAAAAGTTTGGAGAGGTGTATGCTTACATATTTCAACACTCATAAGTTAGGACTATATTAATCTATAGTATAAAATGTCACTGTGTTTAAGCCCAAGGAAGGAGTTCTCCTCTGAAGGTTATTCAGAAAATCCTAGGAAAAACCCAAACTATATAAGGCCTAGGCCCTACTAATGTGTGTGGTACAATGTAATGTAAGTTAGGTATCAGAATATACGCAGGCTCAATAACGCTCATACAATTATTTTTTTAAAGATTTTTTTCTGTAACAAAGACTTTTATAGTTAATGTACTGTAAGAAATAAAAAATTTAAGCCATCCATATTCTTAGACTATTTAATTAATTAATCATAATAATATAAAAATAATCTCTTTAAATGTTTGCAGTAGAAAAAAGTAGGCCAAGTAACCTTCAAGTCTATTAAAATTCAGTTCAAATAAATGTTTTGGTGGATTTTAACATTTAAAACGTTATTTCTATATGCAAGGTTGCCATGTATATATAACTTATCTGTATATTTGACAAAAAGTAGTATCAATAACAAAGAGTCCCAGTGAAGTGAATCTGATAAAGTTATTTGATAAATATAACCTTTTTAATTGTTTATAAATAAACTAATCAACCAACTAACAAGTCTATGAAAATTAAATTACAATACAATTTTAGATATATTAATACATTTAGAGAAAAGTTATCAATTGCAAAATAAATATTTTGATTAATTATTCATAAACTTAACCAAAAATAGTATGTTAATGGCTTACATATTTTTCTTATAGGATTAATGTGTATAGCCCCCCTCCCCCGATTTAATGTCGGTACCGGTAATGTAAATCTTAAAACTTAGAAATTTACTTAGAAGTCTTACCTGATATGTAAACGTAAAGTATCCAAAGAATCTTCAGCCTCTTGTACTCATCCATTCGACAAGAAACAATAAAATTACTTTCAGTGCATATACGAGAAACCGATAACGAGAAGTATTATCTTCACAGCCAGGAACACAATATTTGTTGGCACCCAACATTAAATTAAATGTCCAATTTCCAACCTTTAAACACAGATTGTTAAAATAATATAACCCTACGTCTTCATTTCTTAGAGCATAAATTAGCAGTTTGAAATGTTGTTGTTTGTTTAAGGAAGCCAGTCAATTTGAATAAAGAAACTCCAATGATTTGTAAAGTAGCCTTTTATTATTCTTTTAAAAGAAACACCAATAAGTATTTTTCTTTTATTTATATATATATATAATTAAAAGTAATAAGAGAACACTAATTAAAAAGATTATATTTTTTATATTAATATAGAGATAGGGCTGCTCTCTAGTTACCTCGGAATGAGTTAAGGATAAGTGCTGCTCTCTAGTAAACATGGAATGAGTTAAGGCGAGTATCTCCTGCTGCCACCTATCAGACAAGTGGTACCGCAATTGAGTGGATACAATTCAGGATTCTGTGGGTATAATGCAAATATTTCTAGTGGATACAATTCAGACTTTTTATTCGTGGTGCTCGTTTAAGAAAATGTCTGAATGGCTACCATTCAGAAATGGATACAATTCAGGATTTTGTGGAAATTATGAAAATGGATACAAATCAGACTTTTTATTTGTAATGCGTGTTTAAGAAAATGTCTGAATGGCTGCCATTCAGAGTGGATACAATTCAGGATTTTGTGGATATAATGCAAATATTTCTAGTGGATACAAATCAGGATTTTTGTTAAAGTCGTTTATTTGAAAACTGTCTGAATGGCTACCATTCAGAAATGGATACAATTCAGGATTTTGTGGGTATTATGATAATGGATACAAATCAGACTTTTTATTTATGGTGCTTGTTTAAGAAATGTCTGAATGGCTGCCATTCAGAATGGATACAATTCAGTCGTCTCGTAAAACGTGGTGCTAATGATAATGATAATGATAATAATAATAATTTAAAAATAAAAATTTGTATAATCTACTGTAGTTAAATTTGGTATCTTTAGAGAGGTATTTAATGAATATGAGGCTAACATAAGACTAAATAAATCTTGGAAAAACAATTTTTATTCATACCATTTTATTATATTTGGAAGAAGGTATAGGAAAGGTGGATAGAAACATATAAAAGGGACAAACACAATATGGCTTTTACAATGAAAAGAAGAACACAGTTCAAACTTTACATTGCTGCTATTGGACAAAGAGGTAATGGTTGCCTCTTAAAAAAAATATCGATCGCCACCACCCAGTCCCCCGACCTAGGTTTCATTCTATCGGAACTCATTAGGGAGGAGTGTGAAATGTGCAACGCAACTTCCTAAAAGAGAAAAAAAAACAAAAAAAACACACACACACACACAAGGGAGAAAATGGAAAATGGTAAGGAATGATAGAATACATAGATAGGAACATGTAAAAGGTATAACATAAAGTCCAAATACAGGAAAAGGACATTGGATGGGAATATATAATAAATCTCTATAAGGAAAACCTCTTTTTGCTTTATGAGGTAATTTTATTATATTCGGAAGAAGGCATAGGAAAGGTGGATAGAAACATATAAAAGGAACAAACACAATATGGCTTTTACAATTACGATGACGATCGATTTTCTTTAAGAAGCAACCATTACCTTTTTGTCCAAAGGCAGCAATGTAAAGTGTGAACTGTGTTCTTCTTTTTTTTGTAAAGGCCATATTGTGTTTGTCTCTTTTATATGTTTCTATCCACCTTTCCTATACCTTCTTCCAAATATAATACAATTACCTATTAAAGCAAAAAGAGGTTTTCCTTATAGAGATAAATTGATATCATTTGTAATAAATAAAATTATAGAGTAGTAGGAAAATAATAGAGCACCAATAAAAGTAAAAAACTAACACATATTTACACACACTTCAATAATTCAATGATATTACAGCATCTTCCTCAGGAAGTAGCAATAGTAAGACTAAACCAAATGTTGTCATGAATGATATCAATTTGATTGTAAAGGATGAAAACTTCTCTGGAGGAGTTTAAATTCTCTAATGGTTCCTCTAGTACCCTGTGGATATACTTCAGCAAGTTTCGGATCCAAATTTCTACGAAACGCTCCCCATAACCCACAATCTATCTCCTGAACACCGCCAAGCCATAAAATCCATCCAACAAAATCAGAACAGCCTAATAACCACCTCCTATTCACAGAGTAAAAGAGTAACGTTTAGAGAATTTCAACTCCACAAGAGAAGTTTTCATCCTTCCCAATAGACAACATCCTGTTTAGTCTTACTACTACAACTTCTTGAGGAAGATACTATAATATCATCGGAATAATGAAGTTTGTGTTTAAATGTGTGTTAGTGTTTTTTACTTTTATTTGTGTTCTTATTTTCCAACTATTCTATCATTTTATTTATTACAATTTTTTTTTTGTTCAATGCACTTTATTTCATACATATTTATACCATTGAAATAACATTTTCTTAAGTTTTATAAAACTCTTAAATAACTTAAAACCTTACCTTTGGAGATTTTTCCACTTCTACCAGACACATCCTACAGTTTCCCGCAACAGAGAGCCGCTCGTGGTAACAGAAGCGAGGGATTTCCACACCGACCAAAGCGGCTGCCTGAAAATGACAGCAATTACAAGAGTGCTTCTTTCTAGTATAAGGGCACCACCTTATTGAAGGTTAAAAATCTTTATACTGCAGTGCTTCTTTCAAGGATGGCATTATTGACACTCCGAAACCACAAAAAGTATTCTCAAATATATATTAGAATTTTGTTGTGTCTATAACAAATAAATGTGTTCAAGGAAGGCTAGCTATGGTTTCCTAAAACCTAATTTTAAATTCATAGCTAATAATTCTTTGCAAAAAAGTCCCCCATATTGAGTTAATTTTTAAATGTTTGTATAACTTTTTAATTTACTCCAATCAAAATGTAAAATGTAATGTTGGCTATGGTATATTTCAACTCCATTTGGGCAGATACCATATTTTGAAATAATAAACCTATAGTTGGGCCCAAATATTATAAGAAGCTGAATGTCTACCAAGCGTTTCAACACTCCAGAAGGCAGTATATCATAGAGAGCAGCTTATTTAAAATAATTTGAATTACATCTTAGAAACTAGAGGAATGTGTGAACATACACTAGAAGAATTGTCTTGAGTTAGGGTGATTGACTTCGACCCAGCATGGAGGTAAATTATTCCAACCAGTTGCAAAGTGGTTGGATTTTCAACAGTGTGGTTCCTTAGCTAAATATTTGTAGATTTCTCTAAATAAAATTAATCCTGTTCGTTGTGGTTTGTTAGTATAGATATTTTAAATAAGTTAGGTAGTACTGTACAGTCGATACAAATATTGAAGTTTATAAAATGGCTTCACCTGTAACACTGTAGTTCCTGGATCAACGAGCACACTTTTGTCATCGATAAACACTTCAATTTTCTCTGCGACGCTAGTGGCTGTCCCCCTGAGTAGCAGAGACAGGTTGGGCAAGCTGGCCGTCCGGAGGAGAGGGATTCTTAACATGGCTGATTGTACTACTTGGGAAAGAAGTAAAACATAATAGGAATAAACTTGACATCCAATATTAGCCTACATTTCCAATAAACATGCATGAGTTGTACAGGATGCAGATCACCTTAATGTAGTGTTTAATGTTTGAAGAAAATTCTATTCTAGTTTATTGCATTGCGAATTGATACTGCATCTGTTTGGATTATAAGCATACATCAGTTATGGTAGAGGGTTAGAGATGAGAAAGGTAAAATTTGATATGAAATATACCTACTAACATTAGTTGGAGAGAGAATGGGAAACAATTGAGGAAAAACCACCCTAAGTACACCCGGCTAAGAATTGAATCCCAATCTCCCGGTCACAGGCAATCCAGTATAACAGGTTAAACTATGCGACTACTAATACAGGTATGAACATTTTTGATACGTTTCTTGATATTTGGTGTATCTAATGTGTACTTTTTAATCATTAAACTTTACACAAGAACCACTTTCACTCAACTGCAGAGGCAGGTTTGATACAACTTAATTAACTCTTTCAAATAGCGTTCGGAATCAAACAGTTACTTGGTTGGCCTCCTAAAGTCCTTAGAGATGAGGACAAGTAGAAGCATATTATTGATAGAAATATGCACATATTTATTTTACTAAAGAAAAGTTTGAAATTTGTTTCTTTATATTGGAAAACTTTATTTTTAATTGCGTTGTATGTAGAGGTTAAACTTTCATATTGTCATTTTCTTTGATAAAACCCTAGAGTAGGCCTATGTTCAGTGGCTGTAATGAAAATCTTTGATATAATATTTGTAGGTTAAAATAAGTTTTATAAAATATCTTTGATGGATCATCAAACTTACATCATATTTTTATCAAAGAAATGTGAGAGTGTAGTAGGTACCACCCTAATAGGAATTGTAAGGATCTGTATGGTATAAATTATACTAGGCATTCATTACTAAAATATTTGTGGTTTATATTTGGGCAATATTGTTTTCAAAAACCCATGATCATTTTAACAGAAAAATGATAAATATATAAAATTTGATATTCTATAATTAGGTAGTGGTTATATTAAATTTATTTTTGAGTTTCCAAGTTATGCAGCTTGTTTACAGTTTACTAGAAAATTACTTTTTAAAGAGTGCTATGTGTTGGGTTTAGCAAAATACAGTATGCTACAAAATAGTGTAGGGCTTAATATAACTGCTGAAAATGTAATAAAATCTAGCACAAAGCCAAAGCAAGTTGTCCTAACTAGTATCATATTAAAGGTGTAAACACATGAAAAATTATAATAAAGTAATAATGAAAATCTTATTTAAAGAAATAACTTAGAATAAGTTTTGATTTGAGCCCCTGGCTGGTTGGAGACTATAAAATTTTGGTAGTAAGATCCAACTAATCATCAAAATGGACAAATTATTACATCGCTAGTGTATGATCTGACATTTTGATATGGGGGATAGTTCTAATTTGCTGGTATAAAAAAATAGTAAGCTTGCCTAGCTAGCGTTGGATACAGAAAACTTATCTTTAATTAAAAAATATTTGAGGTAAAATCAGTTGGACAGTAGAGCTACACCAGTTAGCTTGTGCTAAGGACCCATATGAACCTAATGCCCTTGTGTAACTACCACAATAATCTAATTATTAAGTCTTAAAACAGGGTACATTTAGGTATCCTTTAAAAATAAAAGTATAATTAGATTTATAAGGTAGCTATATAGAATTAAACTTAAATTATTTCAATATCAATCCGTGAGTAAATCCCTCAATTTTATTGAGAATGCAAATACATTCGTTTTTATTATTAAATGTAATTGATTATGTTTAATAAATAGTATGTTTAACCTATAAAAAGAACAATTAAGACAACTTTAGTAGGTAATCAGAGAATATTGGAAAAAATTTGAAACTTTAAACAACAGTAAAGCTAGTACCTATTTACTAGTCCTTTATAATATGATAAGCATTTATGTTGATTATTACTTTATTTTGAGAAAATTAGTTTCCCAAAAACTATTACCTATTATCTGAGTTCCCGAACAGCTGATAGATGTCAGGAAAATCGAAGAAATATACTACATCAGTCAACTTAAAGAAACTAATGAGTTCTAATATACCTATTTATGATAGATAACCTAGTCTGTAATCCATTTCAATTCTCAGGATTATAATTATATTAGTATTTATAGATATTAACTCTAAATTTACTTCATTACCTAACTAAATAATAAGCTTGACTAGTTTCTTTCTTCCTCTTTGTAGCTCTAAAATAAATACATTTTCCATCGTATAGTAGTGTGGAAAAACAAATTTAACAGATTCATAATGGTTGTAGGCGATTTAAAAACCGAAGAAGGTGTTAAGTCTTTAAATTCTTTTCTCGCTGACCGCAGTTACGTCGAAGGGTAAGAGAAAACTGTGTTCTCACTTTAATTCTTACATTTTTGACACGTGTCCTCCATGTTTGAGGAGACTGCCCATCTCTGATTTCTGGAAATTTAAGTTATATAGTTGATTAGGTATACATATTCAGTTTTTTTTTCATTTGTCGATCCCAAACCTTTCCATACATTGTGATGCCTTTATCTTTCTACTGACTTAATGTGGCTAGGCTGACTGCCTGGTCAAACCTTAGTGCAACCCTTGACAAATTTAGAGTGAAGGATGATGGAAAGCATTGTTAAAATCAGGGTTCTATTTAAGAAAATAAATTCAAATTCATGGGCAGCTGTGTTTGACCTGGTGACACAATTATCAGATCATTAGCTAGCATAACAACTGGATATTTTTACAAAGAGCTACACAACACTGACATTCGAACCTCATCCTCCTGTCAAAGAAACCAGATAAAATATTTGTTTTGGACACCTTGGTAACTAGGGAGATTAGGATCCTTTTATTACTGAAACATTCTAACAATATTTTAAGCTAGATCTAAGACACTACTAATGAGCTACCTAATACTTAAACTTATAAGGGCCGGTCTTATGACTCCTGGGTAAATATTAACCTGGTAGATAAATATTTCTATATGGGGGATAAGTTAAAAGTGTGTCTTATGACTGCCAGATAAAATGTATTTATCCATCACATTTTTATTGGGAGGGTTAAATTAAGTAACTGATAACTTTTATCTGGAAGATAAAATGGTTGTCGCCATAGGGACATGTTTTTAATGAGGTTTCGCCCATCAGAATTTGTTTTTAGGTTAAGATTTTGATTCACATGTTTAGTAAGCACAGGCATACATACATACATACATTCTATATAAAGGTAGAACGTTAAATTCACACTTTAATATAAATTGACAAGCTATTTGTAGTTATATTTCTATAAGAACAAATTGTCAAAATTGTGAGTACAATAAATGAAATTTTCTAAAAGTTGTACCCAACTATTGCCCACATTTTGACAAACACCGAAATTAGTACTCGCAAGACATCTTAGCTTCTGCGCCCACGTGACACCATCTGTTTACTCGCATTCATTTAGCCACCATTATTTAATAAATGTTGAGTGTTCTCTCCATTTGCTAGGTTGTAGCGTTATCAGCAGGGCTTATACGCATGCGTGCACCAATAACAACCTTACCAACTTTGCGTGTTCTGAATAAAAATATATCTGGCAGATAAATTCAGTTCATATGACGCATAAAATTTTAAAGTGACTGATAACTTTTATCTGGTACAAGTATAGATTAGCAATATTTATTCAGTCATAAGGTGGATTAGCGAGGTCAACTAATAATTAGTGGAAATTGAGGAACTCCGTGATATATTATTGAATTTTATTAAACTAAAACAAATTACCTACAAATGAGTTTTAAAATTAAAATAAATTTAGATTCTACAAACCTACAGAACAAGTTAACCTGGACCTAGCTTATAGGGGAAACTGTTGCACCTGGGGTCATATTAATTTAAACCTGTGTAACTTTCTATATATTTAATGCATTTACAAAGTTTTTACATTAAAAGGTGACCTGGTGGTCTAGGGGTAAGGTGTCAGACTTCTATGCTGGCGGCCGGGGTTCAATCCTCGGTCCCGGCAAAGATTTATCTGATTACCAAACCCTTCCTTCACCTCTGACAATACATCTTGTGAATGTGAGGAATGCTAGGCCTCCACCGTGGTTCGGATCCCACATTAAACTGTAGGTCCTTCATTTCATCTCACAATCACCCTACCATTACACATTAGCGTAAGTGTGTATAACCCGAACAATAATAATAATAATAATTTTACATTAAAATGTTGAGTAATTTTCCCTTTTATTCATGCATTTATTTTTAAATATCAATAACTTGAATCAGGTATATCAAGTTGTTTTTTTCATAGGCCTCTACGTAAATGGCTGAAGTTGCAATATCCTTCTGTACTTGTGACCATAGTCTTTATACTTCAGGCCACATGTATTTTGTAAAATTTTAAATTCGGTTTAGCAGTTAGAGGTTAGACCTTGGATGATTTAGTACCTAGACCAAACTCCTTATATTAACTTATTGCAAACTTTCTGTGTGTAGGCCTATTATTGATCAAATACTATATATTACTATAATATGAGGAAAAAGTGTCAATAGTCCTCCCTTCTTTAACTTGTTTTAGCACCTCGTCTTACTACCTGTTCAGACTATAGGGCCTATGCATATGTATTAATTACGCTAATGGTGAAGGTTGAATTTAGTGGAAGTGTACCCACATTTGCACGAAGAGAAAATATAAAATCATTTTGGAAAAACCACTCAATCCATTCAACTGGGATCCGAACCCCGGTCTCCCTTTCTTCAGCTGTCTAGTGTAACAATTATATTGACACCTTAGACCAGGCTTGCAAATAAGCACAGAATATTTAGAGACTCACTTTTCACACCTGATTTACTGCTTATAGCCAGGCCATTGTGATTTGTTGACAAACCAGTTTTGAATACATTCTGTTGGGTCAAAGGCACTGACAAATGGTCCATTTATACTAATAGTCATTAAATTATGTTTTTCAAATACTAGCATGCTTCTGTGGCTAGATTTTTTTTTTTCGTTTCATACAGCTGAACCCACGTTCACACACAGCTGTAGACACTGGCACTGTTGAATCAATTGACAGCAATAGGCCTACACTAAAAACCTTGAAAACACACCAGGTCAGAGCTAATACGTAAGTGTTATTGGAATCTTAGGCGCCTGCGTAAATAATTTAGAAGCTCAGTGCATGTGGGACTGGGCGTTTGCTAATTTCCATCCCTTCCTTAGACCATGTGGCCACCAAAGCAGTTTTCTGTTAGTAACTATTCTACCATTATATCCAGCCTCTGTACATGGTCTGGAACTCTTTATCCAACTTTAAATCCTTGGAATCTATTAAAGAACCATTTTTTAGGTAAACCTACAAATATTTTACGTTACCAAGGTGTGTCTAACTAAACACCTATCACAATAATTAAGTAAATAAATAAAATATAACTATGAAAATAATATTTAGTGTACATGAGACCATAGTATTAAGTACAAGATAACTAAGTGGCTCTAGATTCAATCTAGGCCATTTTTTGGGAGATTGATACTATAACCTCAAATAATAAATAAAGCTAGATGTTTAATATTTTATTTTAAATATACTACAGACTTCAGGGATATAATGATTAGTAAAAGTAAAATTAGTGGGGCATTCCATGTCAAATCAACCAATGTAGAGGCACTTTTCATCCTTACATTTTTTGATTATTTTTTTTAAATTGGCATACTGAAATAAACACCTGATAGATGTGATTAAAAAATTTCAGGTCAATATCTTTTTTATTTGCAATTTTATTGGGGTGCAAAAATTGCTTTTTTGACCAATTTTGTCACCATCTTGTTAACTTTAACATGAATATTTCACCAACCTTGGCACCTATAAAAGTGATTAAAGTGTTTTTGGAAAGGTCTAGAATAGCTCTTTCATATGAGATTTAAATTTGCAGTATTACTCATGTTTAAAAAAGACTCCTACTATGTACTCTTAAAGAGGCTTGCATGCTGTTCAAAGATAATCATCCAGAAATTACCGTGGGATTCTCCAAATTTGCTAATCTACAACATAAGAGCTGTGTATTCCCAGGATCAAGTGGTACACATAATGTGTGTGTATGTACACAACACCATAATTTGAAAACTATGATCAGTGGGTGCAGGATCAAAAAACCGACTGCAGAAGAAGATATGCCAATTTCTGATTACAAGGATTCAGGGTATAATGAATTACGTTTAAAGTTTGAAAATATCTATGATAGTAACTTAGTTGACATTGTAACCTTGTTACAACATAACACAAGAGAAGTTGTATCACTCACCTAACCAGCCCCAGTTGACTCGTTCCAACTCGTCTACAATAAACCCGAGATTCACTCCGCTACAAAATCCAAATTCAATTAAGCCAGAGTTCGAGGCTCGCTGCTGGCTGTGTTGGGAGACACTCCCCTCCTCCCCCTTTCAAACAAGTGAACATCGCTGAGCACGAGCTGTGCGTGCGCCAACGGGCGTATTCTAAAACTTCTATGGACTATATTTGTGCTTGTGACCGATGCTCGGGGACTATCGAGACTGTTCTGGAAAATGCCCC
>CABEEJ010001906.1:0-43755 GCA_901482245.1 Timema douglasi
ATTTTATCATAAAAAAACACTTCAGAGAGCTTCTAGAACCGTTTGTCATTTATAATGTTTTTTATCTTCCAGCAATTGGGGGATGTTCTCACCAAACCCCCTCTGAAATTATTGGCTGGATACGGCCTTGAAATACAAAGTCGATAATAACAAAGGAAATGAAGCAAATAAAGTATAATATAATAAATAAATTCTAGCTTGCAAACGCTCAGGCCGATAATCTAATCCAAAAACTAAGAACAAATTAGGAACCAATCTTGACTAAAAATAATAAAAAGACAATAAATTGGTTCTATAAAAAGTAAAAAAACCCAGTATTAATAAAAATGCATTAAAAAAACCCTCATGTTTAACACCTTTTAGTTAATATTGACGTGGTTTTAAATTTTTTCTCTCATTCATAAATCCATTTGCTCAACTATCCCATTTTCAAAATATAAATAAAAAGAAACCCTCTTTATTTGTATTGAGGTTTTAAAATCAATTACTTAGATTCACTTTGTTCGATGTTGATTGAACCGTTTATACAAGCTTAATATTAAGCTATAGCCTATATGTTATATGCCAAGATACCATATTAATCCAAATATTAGCATTAATTTAGCCCAGTTTTGAGAACAACCATAATAATACTAATTTAGTATAATTTAATAAAACATTATATTAAGAAGTAGATATATTTCTTTGTAAAATATATTCGTTTGGAAAAATTACATACATGACGTTCTAAACAGGCAAGAAAGGACTACATTTCAATATGAGGAGTGTTGGCGGGAGAGGGATAATTTACTGGCCTACTTTAAGCCTATTATTCGTGGCGTCACAGACTACGAAAATAGTCGGTTTTAGTCGAAACACAATACTTTAGATTGTTTAATTGAGACGATGATTTAAGTTGCTCGTAGTATAAATTACAAACATCGTACAGTTTATATTTTTATTTTGTATAGGCACATTTATATTCAGATTACATATTTAAATGTCGTTTTATTTGAAATTTTTGAAAAAAGAAGGGATGGGTCCATGCTAGACCCCTGGTACCACCTTCCTTCTCAAAGTGTCTGGTTTTAAATTAAAAACAACAACACACACTCCTGAATAAGCCCATCGTTTATTCGACAAGTCGTTTGGTTATAAATAAAAATTACTCTACTACAACAAACATACTATACACAAATTAGTTAATCAAATACCTGAGTAGCAGAAACAACGGCAAGAAGTACCAATGTTGCGATTTTCAATGATGATGACATCTTTTTGTGTGTGTCGATTTGCTTTTTAAGTTATAACGTTGGTAGCCTCACACAACGAAGTTGTTGTCTGTCTCGCCGCTCGTTCGCTACTGTCGACTTCGAGATAGTCGTATCAACATCTACGCCATGGATCCCCCTTCTTCTAGTGTGTGTGTGTGTGTGTGTGTGTGTGTGTTAGAGAGAAAGAAAGAGTAATAGTTTGTAGCAAACGGGCGTTGGAGGCGTTGATGCTGTTTCCGATTACGTTCCAAGTACTACTACGAGCCTCCGAGCCTGGAACTAGATCCTCTCCACTGTTGTGACGTCATAACAAAGGCTCATGTATTGAACTGCACAGTGGACACTATTTCTTATAGTTTACAACTTAATTTGAACACGCGGTGGTGTGATTATTTAACATAATGACGTATCAGGATTGTCACTATTTATTTCATTCAAAATTCCTTGGTTTTTTTACTTACGGGTTACCAGGTCTTCGAGAATAAATTCCTAATTTTTAAAGAGTTTAGAGCAGGAGGTAAGCACTATTTTTTTGTGCCTTGTTCGACTTACAAGCATATGAAAGGTCCCACGATCTCGCTTGTGAAAGGTCACGTGATCACTCACTCTTTCTCTACGATACTTTTTCTTTTTTATTATTTTTTTCTTTCTATAAATGTATATTTATTCCTAAAATTCAACCTTTCTTCAAATAATTATGCCCCTACCAGTGTTGAAAATATTTTAAGTTAAATATACATTTTCCTTTTCTTATAAGATTATCGATTATCACCGACAAGGTTATTTTGTTCATTAATATTATTTTAAAATACTTGATATATTTGTGAGTTTAGAAGAAATAAATAAAGAAAGAAAAACCTTTAAAAAGTTGTCGTTTTCTCACGCGATTGAAAATTGCCAGGAGATCGACGATATTCCAATATCATAGATGTTTCTGACAATATTTAATCTCTTTGTTTTCAGATACAGGACAAGACGTCTGTTTAAAAGAATTATGAAGATAAAGCACATTAAAAGGTATTGAAAAAAGAGAATATCACCCAAATAAGATTTCCAAAATTAAAATTAAAATAAAACTAAAACTTTTATTGATGTATAGTTAGCGAAATAGTAGTTCAACTTGAACTTTTCTTACCTAGGGAAAATAGTTCACCTCCTTGATGCAAACTAGCTCAAATTAAACTAAAATGTAGTTTGTGAAATAACGAATTAAGTAAATGAACTGCTCATTTTAGTAAAATGAATCACTTTGAACAATTCCCCGTATCTAACTGTTCTGTCACTCTCTAGCAAAAGTAATTGGATTTGAGTCAATGCAGTGCACAGTAATTATTACTGTTGAGCATTACAGTCCACAGAAACTCGTGTAATTTTAACAAAGTCGATAGAGTGAAAGGTTGAGATATCGAACGATATTGGAAATCATGCCTTACCCCACTAAGTTCTTTTTACCATTTGATCCTAAATGGTGTTTCAAGAATGTATTTTTATTTACTTGGGATATTTAACGTGCTCTCTTTGAACCAATACATTATATTAGCATATTAAGATTTCTATCTAACGAGACACAAAGGTCTACGAATTCAACCGGCAAAGGTATTTTCACATGTTTCCATGGTTCGCTTACATACCACAATCAACATGAGACCAGCAGCTTTACTTCCCCTGCAAATAAAGTTTTGCTACGGTTTCTATCGCTCAAGCAAAGAGGGAGGACGAATTAAAAATGATGAAATGAGAAAAATCACCGGTCGTGGACATACTGACTGTGGAAAGAGAACAAGGAAACAGAAGACTGGGAAAAGTCACAGGACAAGAAAGAAGAGGTGTACAAACTGTGGCATAATGCTGATATGTCACCGTACAAAAATATATGAGAAGATACTAGAAAAGAGAATAAGAGATAAAATGAGGTGAAGGTAGAGTGAGGGATGGCACGGATTTAGGTAACAGAGGTCTACAATAGACCTGGTAATGGAATTTATGGATCTGTAGAAAGCATTTGAGAGCGCGGATAGAGTTTAATGAGAGTGAAAAGCATGTGTGAGGATAACAAGAGTTGTGCTAAGACGACGTGTGGAAGGACGAAGTGGTTCAAAATAAAAATAAAATGAAAGAGGGGAGTGCCCTGTCACCCATACTATTTGTAATGTTAATGGAATTGGTCATGAATAAAGTGGCAATAAAACTCGAGGAGGAAATAATAAAAACCATTATGTTTTCTGATGATTTGATGGTATGGGTGGGTAAGGGGGTTAAGGAAGAATAAGTCCAGGAATAGCTACAGGAATGGAATGAGGAAGGGAAAGATTGTTGAATGATATTTATCATGGAGAAGTGTGAATTGATAGTAATGACAAAGAGGATAAGGTCTATTAAAGCTATAAAGTAGGATCGAGTAGAGCTGGGAAAAAACAGAACATAACATTACTTGGAAGAGCATGGTTGGGGAGGAAAGTGGAGGTAGAGAGGATCTAATGAGAAGACAGCAGGGAGAGTTGTTCTGTAGGTGTGGATGAGACCTACATTGGGGAAAAAAATTTCCCTTAAAGTGTAAAAAAGTGTTGAACAGGGGTATACTTTGTACCCATTGTCACATATGTAGCTGAAACATGGACAGTGAATTTACGACAGACGAGGACATTGGAGATTATGAGTCATGAGAATAAAGTTATCCGGGAAAGAATCACAGGCTCGAAACAGTTGATGATGGCTTATATTACTGCTCTAATAACTTTACTGGAAATTGACTTGCATTCGTATCTGTTTTAGTTGGATGGGGTAGAGCTGAGAAAGGTACCGAGTGTAAAATATCTTGGAAGAGTGATTGAGGCAAAGAGGATCTAATAAAAAGAGCTAGGTCAGCAGGGGAGTTGTTGTATAGGTGTGTAATAGACCTGATATGGAGAAGAGAAGTGCCCTGGAATCTTGATGTATCAGGAAGTGTTGTAGTTTGTACCTATTGTCACATAAGCTGCAGAAACGTGGACATTGAATGTAGGAGAGACTAGGAAAGTGAAGGTCATGTGAATGAATTTTGTCGTGAGGAGAATGTTAGCTGTCATGAGTAGAAACAAGATTACAAATGAAGTTATCCAGGTAATAGTGGAGGTACAGGGAGTAAACGAGATACTAGAGGAAACAAGACTGAGGTGGTATGACAACGTAATGAGGATGGGGAGGGAGAGGATGCCAAAGAAAATGATGGAACTGAAGTATACAGGATAAATACTCCAGGGGAGGTCAATAAAGATATGGAAAGAGCAGATAACATAAAGTGTGCAAGCAAATGGAGAAGAATGGAAGAAATTACTGCATTTACCACTGAGCGATAGGCCTACTAGTTCTTTTCGCTACTGGTACACTTTCCATTGGTTGTGGTAGCTTGTGAAATTATTGGGCCCTCAGATATATCTACAATCATAGCCACCATGACCCTGTACAAATCTCTTTTTCAAATTATAATTTTTCACTTTATTCCATTTGATTCAGTTAATGACAATGATTCTGTCAACAACCATCACATATCAATTTGTGATACATATGAACGAAATACTATATACATTTTAGCAATCAAGGGATTATCTAATTTATTTCAACTAATGCAAATAAAAGTAATAAAATATTTAAAAAAACTACAATCAAGTTTATTGTTTAGATAAACTGTAAATATTCATTAAAAATGTAAAATAACTGTCTGAATTTATTAAATATTTAATGAGCAATCACTAATATAATCAACATAACTTGTTGTATGATTATAAGTAAATAGTAAGAACTTTAAATGACATTATTCACCCCTTCAAGACTTGCACAAATCCACAGAGGTGGACATGCAAACAAAGGCGTCAATCTTATATAGTTTACATTTCTAATGCAGTCTGGGTTCATATCTCAGCTAGGCATACAAAGTGTTTTTTTTTACTGACTGGGTTTCATCCCTTTCTCGTTAGTGAAAATATCTTGACAACCCTTACTGGCAGTATGACACACAACCAATACAATTATTGCAGAGAAACAAATTATGTTTTGTGCCTATATAAAAATTTATTACATAAAACTTAAATTAAATAATTAATACAATAATTAATTAAGCTAGTACTAAAAAAATACAAGCATTGTTATACTTTGCTGATACCGATGCTATGCAAGCATGTCTTTGCTTGCTAAAGTATGCTTTTTGTTGGGCTTGCTTTCCTATGATCTAGTCACATACAGTTTCTTTGGAAAACCCCATTTATGGTAGCAGTGGTGGTAACTGACAGATTGCAAAAGTTACCAGATCTACTCTCATGTATCCATTCGCATTCTGCAAGATCATTATATTAAGTTGTTGTCACTTTCAGTAGTCAAAACTTTCACAACAAACAATTTGTCTTTAATATTATATCTTTCTTTTAACGGTTTTTACATCTTATTCTAGCCGTCATGTACCATCACCCATATGGTGAATGAACTCTATCATATATTACCAAGGTATGTCAGTGAGACCCATAAATACTGAGTCATGGTGATGAGGTTGATATTCATAAAGTACCTGAAATGATTAATTCAACTTTGATACCTCATCCAACTTTAATACCTGATGTAAGCAAAGTTACATGGAAGTCTATGCTCTGATTTGCTTTGAAATTGACTTCAATGGTATCTTTTCACTAAATAGTCCCTCCTATGTTTTGTATTAAACTTGTTTCAAAATAACATTAGAAAATGATTATAATTAAAATCATCCCCTCATTTTATTTAAAAATTATACTTTAAGCTTTGAAAGTGCTATTCAAATATCAACAAACTCTTGACTTAGCGTTGAGGGACCCTATGGTACAGTGATTACGTGGTACATTCCAAGAAAACTACAGCATTCTTCATATAAATGTGAATCTTAACATATTCCTTGGTCACGCCTATAACCAAAATGGTTAGCAAGACGTGCGAGGAGAAAAAAAATCCTCTGTTACTGATTATTTTTGCAAGATGACCAAACTCGTTGAAAATAATAAGAAAGGCACTTGAATAAGCTTTTGGTGGATGTAGCCATACAGCAAACAGGTATACACAGTTTGTCAAGCTATCCATAATTACAAGCAGAAGCTTACAATAATTACTAACCTTTGAGTGTTGATGAAAATTTACTAAATGATCAATGTGCATAATTTGAATAGAGATTTTGGGTTTATCAAACAAACCAACCCTTCAAACACCTGAAACCTTACTCGAAATATACCAAAGTAGTGTGCCAGGGAACCAATGGGTTTCCTTCATCCTAGCACAAAAAAGGCCATCAATACATTATATATCTATACAAGGAGATAATTAACAAAATGTATGTACTTATGAACAAATTATGCGATGAAAAAAAAAATGACATGTCTTGACCATTATAAGTTTGAACACTTGTTTTATTTAACGTTTGTACCAACTGTTATACAACTTTAATATAAAACACAATAAATATATTATAATATACTGAAATATTTTTAGTAGATATATTACATGTATTAATTATGTGACATGAAATTTAGAATTATCATATTTTGATTAGCAAAGTGATTTAACATTTGCGATTATATTTTTAAATCCATATATATTTAAACACAGTACTATTAGCATGAATCAATAACTATAAAAACTTTTAAAAAGTAATGATATTCACAAACAAACCCCTAATAATGATTTATCATAATATATTTGTATAACAATTATTATGATTAGTTCATAAACCTCATATAATTAAATGTAACATGATGGATTAAATAGCCAAGCTATTATATTTATTGGTTATGGCTATAGCTGCTTTTAATTATAATATTATTTAAATCAAAAAATGAATCCTGCACACGGGAATTGAACCGGGGACTTTTGGATTTTCACGAGATATTCCTCTAAACCCTAAGCTATCCAGAAGTCATCCCATGCCCAGGGTCATTCTTCACTCATATTTTAAGGAAGAACCTGTGGTGGGTGTGTGGAAATCATCTGCTACATATGAGCGATCAATTAAGATCGAGATCTATCAGATAGTGCAGCCACCTTCGACAGGCTAGGGCTTTATGCTGACAATAGCACAACTAAAGCTGTACAGATGCACATATCATGATGGATTAAATAAACAAGCTATTATATTGGCTAGTTACGGTTACAGCCACATTTAAATATATTTTTATCATTGAAATATGACAACCTGCAAGACGACTCCTGGATAGCTCAGTGGCTAGAGCATTGTTTTATTAAGACAAATGTACCGGGTTCAATTCCCTTGTCCAGGTGTCATTTTTCAATTCAAGAATATAAGACTTGTAATATTTTTTTATCACTACTGTATATATTACAGGAAATACTTTTCACTAGTTCTAAGCTAATGAGATAATTAAACTATCTATTAGATAAATACATTTTTAAAGTAAAAAAAAACCCCACAAAAGCCTGTCTCTAATGAAACTTCATATTGAAAATAATTGGTTACTTATTTGATTGATAGCAGTGAGCCATGTTTTAAGTTGATAAGTGTATTTTTTCAGAGTTGAAAGGATTTGCTCTCAAATTAAGTAATAGCATATAGTGTAATTAAATTTTGAAACAATAATAGAATTAAATAAAATATCAATGGCAAAATAATATCAAACTACATTTTTTTATTAGTATGAAAACTAAAATCTCACATATAAGTGTTATAAAACTCAACACTAGACCTCCAATAAGGATGTAAAACTAAGTCTGAATGTGGCTGAGACCCAAAGGTTTCAGAGAAACTGCCTTACCTCTATTGTGAGATGAAAGTGTCATTTCATATTCATCGTCTGGTATCCACTTGTCTATAATTCCTTCTTCGAAAAGTCTTCTGATTATAACATTGAGTTTGTTTTCAAAGGGTGAAACAATGGGAAAGTGTGCAGCGAGATGCATTGTATAAGGACACTCTTTCATAGGGTGCATCAGAGGATAACCATCTTTATAATAGTCGTTTAGTTGCATAATGATGTTGGTTATTATTGATGAATCAGCATAAGCCATAGTTCTATTAAAGGCAACCATATCTACTCCAGATGGCGGTCTAGGGGTAAGGTGTCAGACTTCTGTGCTGGCGGCCGGGGTTCAATCCTCGGTCCTGGCACAGATTTATCTGAATACCAAACCCTTCCTTCACCTCTGACAAGACATCTTGTGAATGTGAGGAATGCCAGGCCTCCACCGTGGTTCGGATTCCATGTTAAGCTGTAGGTCCTCCATTTCATCTCACAATCACCCTACCACTACACATTAGCGTAAGTGCGTATAGCCCGAACGGGTAGTAAAACGCGGTGCTAATAATAATAATACTCCAGATTTCACATCAGGGGTAACATGAAGCCTCTCAATTAAAGTTTTTATAAATTTGACACTTGGGTCTATATTATCCATTATAGCCTTGATGAATTCATTCATACCTTCAACCTGAGGACTGAATATCCCAAAATCTGTTTCTGCCAATTGGTCCAATGTAACAATATCAGGGTAGTAATGGGGTATTGTCAAGTAGCTGGTCAAACTTCCCTGATAGGCATTTATCAGAATCAAACTTGCCAACAATACCAACATGACAAATAATTTTTGATTTGAGTAAACTGTCACAAAAACTGTCGCCCCACTGATAAAGATTCTAAAGGTTTACAACAGTGTTGCAATTTCCCAAGAAGCATCGTTCATAAATATTTTCCATAACAATGTAATTATTGGTATACAACTAAATATGGCTCCCCAAGTACATTTTGTGAAAGGCAAAATAATGTTCATATATTGTGGAAAGCGTTGTGCCTTAGGAACTAGACATTTAATACAGATCTGAAATTGGGAATTTGCGGACTTGAATATATTATTTTTATGTTTTATAAACATGCTTCCAAATATATCTGGAATGATATATTTTCTACCAAAACTCTTCTTTTTTTCCTGAATTAATTAAGACGTTATTTTGTGAATATCACGAAATTTTAACCATTGATACGTTCATACTTTTTACTAAAACTTTCATACCATTATATTCAGATTTAAGTTCACCAGCTTTCAAACCATAATCAGGTCTTGGTTTAGTTACTTTTATCTCGTAATTATTTATATCATTTAGTTTGCTGGAGAAGATGTCCCCTTTTGATGTTTTCCTCAATAGTTTAGATAATTCCAAAAATGAACCATTGTTTTGAAATTGGTTGAAAAACCAAGCTGATGGCTTATGAGAAATAACATAGTTTTGATTTTCGTATTTTGTCGAAGGAACCTTATTAAAAGCAATTACCACTACATTCAAAATACGATATTCCTTCCATGTTCTCAAGCACTGTTCTTTAAACATGTTTATTTCCTTTTGATCCGGTGAAGTAATTATTATTATTATAAATGGGGTTCTTGGATTGCCAAGGAAAGTCTCTCTAAATTGTTCCAACAATGACCAAAAATCGTCATCATTTTTCTCCGTGAACCAAAATACTACTTTTGGTACCGCCATATTACCACTAAGCAAATATGTATCTGGAAACATTTCAACCAACCCCAAACTATTGTTCGCATAATTTTGAATAGTCACGGTAGGGAGGTACTCCAATAAGTGAATTTGCTTGAACTGTTCATTTGAAAAGTGAAAACAATTTTCTTGTACTACAATGGTGCCGAAGTGATAATTCCCTTTTTTTAAAATAGTGTAAATGGAGTGAATAATGTCCTTAAAACTAAAACTAAGTTTCAATGCTACTTAACAAACACATAGCAGGACAATCGTTATCACCTTCATGATGAATATTTAACTTTATTTCTAATCTAAAATTAATATTTTAATTATTTTTTAAAATAGCTTGAATTTATTTTTATAAAAGTTTAAAAAATGAAATACGGAAATAATTATTTTCAAATAAAGTTTTGATCCAGTCATTTATTTAAATAACTAAATATGCAAAACTATAAGATACAATTGAGCTGCTTTTCCATCACAAATATACTGCACTCGGTTCATACTACTCAACGTATTATATAATACATGTAAGGTTTGATACATCATAAGCTTTTACGTGTTTAGCGTGTACTTAACTACAGTTTTACACGTAACCAAAATGATAAGTAAGAATGAAGTAAACATGATATCATTTATGAGATAATCTAAATGTTTTACACATAATGGTGCATACAATAATGTACATTGTTCAGAAATACAATTTAAATTTATGTTCACTAACTGTTTTCTGAATGTTCATTATAATAAACTTTAGTTATCTGTTTTTATTTACAACCAACGTCTATAAAATTGATCAAAAATTTTGTTTAAAATCTGTGACCAATTGTATTGTTTATGAATTGATTCTATATTAAATAAGGTGTTACTACTTTAATTATTTTATAGCTTACTGTATGACAAATAATAAATCGCAAACCTTTTGATCACATATCATGGTCTCTCTTGCACAGTACCACGGGGATTAATTTGGTTTGAGGCCCCCAGGTGCAACTGGATTTTGAGGCCTCCCTCTAATCTAAAATAATAATTTTACTTTCTCATATTAAGAGAAAGTATTGTAAGTATGAAAAAAAATTAACTCAAGGTAATAATGAATATTAATGTTTTATGTTACCCCGAACCCAAAATAGTGTATTTTATATTTTTAAATTCTGTTTGTCCCTGGCCACAGATCCTAAACAGATAGATTTTGTTCAAACTTGATATTTAAATTTTATAAAGCTATACTTCGGGACTTTTTTTTATTTTGACCCTAGCACTTGGATAAAGGGTAGTTTATTTATTAGTAATTTTTTACAATATTCAATTTTTTGAAAATAGCTTTAACGATTTTGTTTAAAATGCATATTAGGGATATGTTTGAAATAGCAGATAACACTGTATAGTTGGTTTTTGGACAAACATTCGTTGAAAGGTAGTTTACTAATTGAACATTTTTGAAAATTTGAAAAATAGTTATAGCGATTTTGTCGAAAATATATCTTTGTAGATTGTATGCTATGACAAATATTCATGTATAATTGCTTTGGGGGTAAAGATTCATTTATGGGTAGTTTACTGATGACTTTTCAAGAACTTGAAATATATTTAAAATAGTGATTACGATTTGTTTCCAATTGGATATCTTAAGAGTGTTTGACATAACAAATAAGTGTATAGTTGTTTTAGGGCTGAAAACTTATTTTTGATTAGTTTAATGATGATTGTCTTCTTGATATTAAAAAAAAGCTCAAACAATTTGGCTCCAAATGAGATATGAATGATCTTTTAAAATTCTGAATATTTTTGAAAATAGCTATACCAATTTTGTTTGAAATAGATATCTGGGGACTATTTCATATTATATGAATAATGTGTATTAATTTTTTATAAAAAATTAATTCAAAGGTAGTTTGCTTAAAACAAATTATAAAATAATAGAATGTTTTTCAAAATTAATCTTAAAGATAGAGTTAAAAATTGGTATATGATGTTGGCAAGTTTTCCACGATAGCTAAGAATAATTTTTTATTTTTACAAAATACAAGTAATTTTTAGACTGGTTTACAAATAATTTATTTTTGAAAATTTGGAATTTGTTAAAAAAAGTTCAACAATTTTGTTTATACTTAATACGTAAAGAGTTTTTATTGTTTTTATGAGTAAAACTTAAATAAGGGTAATTTACTAAAAACCTATTTTTGAACATTTTCTTCGAAGCTAATACAAAGTATGAGAAAGTAAGTGCAATTGTATTGTATTATTTATATTTTAAGGATGTTGAGTTAAACTGTACTAATTGTAAAATACAACATTTATTATTTTTAAACCTAACAAAAAAATGCATACAGTCTGCATTCCCTTTAATAATATTAAATAGGAAGTAATAAACACCTATGTAAACAAACTAGATTTTTGTTTTTTAAGAAATGTAAATAACAATCACAATCAAGCGGAACTTCTCTCACTTGAAAGTTTAGCAAATTTATCTATAATAGATTTATACTATTCTATTTGCGCATGGCACATAGTTCATAAATCAATCCTATATCACCTTTATCATCTGTAGAATATTTACCATGTTAGTTGTGAATAAAAATAAGGATAGAAAAAGTAATGGGAACAAATAATAATAATGACCGCAATATGGGTTTTACAATGAAAGAGTAATGCAGTTTGCACTTTACATTGTTACCATTAGACAGAGGTAATTGCTATCCATGGAAGAAAATTGATTGTAAATGCACAATCCCTCGACCTAGTAGCTAATTCTATTGAAACTCCTCAGGATGGACTATATAACTGCAACCTTCTAAAGGAGGAAACAAAAAAATACACAAAAGAGAGAAAATAATTCGATAGATTTAATTTAATTTAATTTAGCTTCCTCGTTTAGTAAGTTACATTGCAAGTTTAAACCTCCCTCCTGACACGAGTTCCAATAGAATGATTCTTAGGTCAAGGGATTGAGAATTATAGGGGCCACCCCAGTAAGCGATTATGATTAATTGACGCACAGACGTTCAGCTTTAATGTAGTATGATACAATATTTCAAAATATGATTCACACCAAAATAAAGTTGAAATATTCCAAACTTGATCTCTTTTTCCTTAACAACCACATATGTTTTGTTTTATTAATAGAAAAAAAAGTGACATTAGCTCATTTTAAACAAATATCTAACATATTTGCAAAGTTAGCAGACTTAGCTTGATGAAGGACTCTAGAATTAGCCTTTCTATTAGCTAAGTCATTTTTTGAAAGGCTCACAACATAAAATGTTAAATTGTTGAGAATTATTATTATTATTAGCACCACGTCTTACTACCAGTTTGGGTTATACGCACTTACGCTAATGTGTAATGGTAGGGTGATTGTGAGATGAAATGGAGGACCTACAGTTGAACGTGGAATCCGAACCACGGTGGAGGCCTGGCATTCCCCACATTCACAAGTTGTGATTAATACACTTCTTGTCAGAGGTGAAGGAAAGGTTTGGTAATCAGATAAATCTGTGCCGGGACCGAGGATTGAACCCCGGACCCCAGCACAGAAGTCCGACACCTTACCCCTAGACCACCAGGTCACCTGTTGAGAACTAGATGCAAGCATTCTTCAATACCTGAGAAAAGTTTTGTAATTTTCTTTTTGACATGACTAAGGATGATTGCAGGCGAAGGGCAAAAGTGAGTATATGCTTAGACAGAATAGAAAAGTAGTTATAGAAAAGACTATAAACGATTGTATTATAAATAATGTGGTCTGACAACGATCGATACTTTCTTGTCGACTGATCAATGCTTCAATATAATGTCTGAAATAAAAATTATGGCATCTCTGAATATGCTATCCAATATAATGTCTGGATTTGTATGGGCTTGAATAAATGAGCTAAAACTTAAGTTTCAATAAATATTTTATTTCCATGAAAATCATCATGAGAGTTATAGTTTGGTTTCTGACCAGTATGTACACACTACAAATCACAGGACAACAACGCAGCTATAGGAACCTGCCTAATAAAACACTGCTCTTCCAGTAAGAGAAAAAACTCGAAGAAAAAAAAACTCATTCCGATAGTGCAAATAATTATTATTTTATACTGCAAAATGTATTCTCAATACAGTGGTAAGTTATTCACATAATGGTTGCAGCTCTGTTCATAAGTAAAATATTTGAACTTTTAGTGAAAAATACACAAATTGTCATACAAAACAGCAAAAAAACAAACAAGAACTGTTATTTTTAGCGTGCTAACAAGAATAAGTACCCATTTAATTTAGTTATATTTATATATTTACATTGTTATTTGTTGAACCCAATTTGTTTTACTCTGTTTTCAGGCTACAGGTACTTGGTATATATAAATTATTTATTTTTACACACAGGACTAACATATTTTGTTTTTTATTTTCGTTTAAAATTGTAATGAGTACAATATATAATTTATTGTAATTTCTCATACACTCTTCCTTGGCACAAAACTTCAGTCGCCCAGGGGATATTCTTGATGTTTTAAGGGCTATATGTTTATTAGTACATGAAAATATTACACTTATTAATATTTATGAATCGCAAGGATGTTCATTATCAATACTAACCTTCCTAAAACCAGCCTGACTTCTTTTTTTCACACCCTAGAATTGCAAATAAATAAAAAACTAATTTATTTTAAAACACTGTCAGTAATTTCTTTTTGAACCATCACAGTTGCTTTCTTGAAACATTCATTGTTTTTAAACATTGTTTATATTCAAATGTAAACATTTAAAAAAATAAGCACGATCAAAAAAACAAGCATTCCTGAATTTGAAATGGAAACAGAGATTTTAATTAGTATTTCAATAAGCAACACTTTCAATTCATAATAGCTTACTACATATATTTTTTAAATTAAATGCTACACAGATAAAATGTTATTTGACAATAAAATAAATAAAGAGAATATATTGAATTCAAATAAACAATTTCTTTGTATTTGTCATTCAGATGGTAATGTATTCACAGTACAAAAAGTCTTACTGGTTGTTTTCTAAACATGATCTTTTTATACATTATATAACGAAAATAAATTTAGGGTGTTTGAAAACAAGGTGCTTGAGAAGATATTAGATCCAAACGGATGAGGCTACTAGAGATTGGAGAAGGTTATATAATGATGAGTTAGATACCCTGTACTCATCATAATACATTGTTAGGATTATTAAATCTCGCAAATTACGGTGGGCAGGACATGCAGTGTGAATGGAAGAATTTATAACGTCATTCAGAGTACTGACAGGCGAACCCAATGAGAATAGACCAATGGGAGGATAAAATTTGGGTGGACCTGAAAGAGATAGGCTGTAATGAGGTGGACTGGATAGAACCAGGTAGAGATACTATGGTAATGTAGTTTAAGGCTGAGAAAATAACACAACTATATAGGTAATATTAGTATATTTGTAAGACTTATCCAATATAATTCTCAAAATGTCAAGTGTAAAACTATTTGTATGTAAACAATATATTAAAATTCCATCAAACAATTTAAAGGATCGTTATTTGGTTTTAAAATTATCAATAGAGGCAAATTTATTTTGAAGAGTTTTTAACTTGATTGAACTCACTTTATTTTGATAAAACTTCAAATTTATATCATGTTGATAAGTGTTCTAGCATCAATATTAATTTTCTAATCATCAAACCATTTCTAATTTTACGGTGCCGGTACTGTTAATAACTTGAGAGTACCTATCTATTAAGCAAAACTGTATATTTGTTGTATTATTTAATGCAGTAACGATAAATGGGGTTGCAATTTTATTTTTTAATGTTTCACAGCATGTCAGAAAAAGCGCAATAAGTTTATATTAAATTATTAGGCACACATAGATTAAAATTTTTTAATCTGAGAAAGATGAAGCTCTACACTTTTTCTAAATCATTATACATACTAAGTATTTAAAATTCCGAAACAGTTTTTTTCTAAAAAATGTTATTTGGAATAAAGCACTAAGCTAAGTTGTGGCTGATTAAGAAGGGATAAACAACACATCTACCTGAATGATGGTGGAGTAGAAGTTAAAATGATAAAACACTACTAGCACATGTATTTAAAGACAAACTTTAATTGCTATAGGCAACTTCATGTTCAGAGAGAAAACTGTTAATTTTGGTTGGACTGCAAGGTTGCTTGTAAACAGTTAATTTTATTTTATTATTATGATTCTATATAATATATTACAACACTTTAACGCTATACATGACGACCTTGGTGATCTTGGGGTAAAGTTCTCGCCCCAGGATTCAATGTTTGTCGGTTTAAGCACAACCGACACCGACGAATTTATCTTGAGTGATAAAAATCCGTAGTACAACTTCCTTCGAAAGTAAGTAAAGCCGTCGGTCCCATGTTGATTGTGGCCTGTAAAAGAACCCTGGAGGTTATGTGAAAATAACTTTCCCAGCAAAATTTCGTAAGCCCTTTCGCGCTCGCTCATAAATATTCAGCGTGGAAGGTAACGAGGAACCACCACACTTTCTTAACTCAACTATTACATGGGATTTGTACCAGATGGTGTGGGCAACATTAATCAGCCGCAGGGCTGAGTACATACCCAGCCCTGGATAGATAGAAATAACATAAAACCATTGAGTTGTTAACTTAAGAAGAATATATATTTATTATAACAAATCTGATTAGTTTTCTCTCACTAGTCAAAGTGCTTCCATCTAGAAAGTGCAATTTAACAAGAAAATAATATTAACTGCCGATAGGCAACCTTTGCAGTCCAACCAAGAACAAAAGTTGCTCTCTAAACATAAAGAAGCAGTTTGTGGCTGTGAGAACTATTCTTTGAAAACGCGTTCAATAGCATTTAATCCAAACCATTACTAAACCAGCATCACACTGTAAGTTCACTGTGCGTTATTCAAACCATTTTAATAAAGTGTATATATAATATGAGTGACAATTTAATGAAAAGTTTCACCATTATAGAATTAACTCCCTAAATTACTATGCAAAGAATGTGAAAATAGAGGCACTATATGCCTTAAAAAGAGAAATATGCTAGATTGTTTACTAACTTCTATGCCCACATTTGGTGTAGGCCTATTGACTAAACATTTACAGTATTTATTACAATATTTTAAATTCATAATGTATATAAAAAAACAATTCAGATCAGCAAAGCTAACTTAAGTATACAAAGTATTTTTATTCAAAGAGCAGAGGAAATGTACTATTTTGTGTTTGCATTTAATGAAGCATGCCATAATTCCAAAAATGCAACATTTAAGTTTTTCTATATTTGTTAGTAGCTATTATTGGTTATATTTTAAATACATTAAATTAGTATAAAAATAAATCTAGAAAAGTGTGTCATGAGAAAAACCATTTTATATTTTAAAATTAATTTTCTATAATGACATGTACTGGAATAAAGTTATTTTAATTTTAAAGTTGAAAGTATGCAAGTACCATAATTTAATATTCTCATTCAAACATGTACTACTGTAAGGTTATTTAATTTTAAAGCTTAGTGTATGTAATGATTTGGTATATATTGGCATACATATTATTATTGTATATAGACTTTACAATTACCAGTGCTTTATGAACTAATTTCACACAAGTTGGGGGGGTGGGGGGGGGGGGGGGNGGGGGGGACGGGAAAGAACTTTACAATTTTTCGAGAACGCTAATTTAAAATAGTCATGGCACCATTTTTTCTTTGTGTACTATTTCAATGAGTTTTATTAAACAAATTTCACCAAAAATGAATGAAATTCTGCTAATTTTGAAAGCAAATCTACACATGAAGATAGTTACTTACTATAAAGTATTGTGGTTTATAAAGTTTGACCAAAATGTTTAAATTAAATACCCTTAAGACAATTACTTATTGAGGAAAACTCTTTGTGGGTTTCATCAATCTGCATGTTGGCAATATTGGTTGGTTTCGACCAAACATTGCTTACACCATGACCTCACATATTAGTTCACATGACCTTTCACTATGTAGCCATTTAATAAACAGTGGTATTTTGAACATAATTGACATTCATAAAGTAAAAATTAATAATTATTTTCACACTTATTAATATATTTTAAAAGAAGAAGGAATTAGAAACAACACATGCATACTATTTTTCTGGTAAATCAATTTAAACACATTAATATAAGCTTTCAGTATGTTTGGGCAATTTTAAACATAGTTTGAGGGGGGGGGGAGGGGGGGGAATAAGGTTTTTTACAATTGAATATAAAACATGAATAGGAAGGCTTGAAATATTAAAATGATCTAGATAGGTTAAGGGTATCCCCGAGTCAAGTATCGTATCTGTACATTCAAAAAATTACATCTGGACACATGAGTCGAACCCCAGACTCTTGGCTTAGCAAGACAATGGTCTAACATTCAGTGTATTGACAAGCCGTGTACCTTAATTTAGGTATCATTTTTCAAATTCACCAATAGTTTGAAGGTCTACCCATCACAAACCCTTGAATGCAATAAGTTGAATTAATCTTATATTGCGATGCCTGGGATTATTTCGGGTTTTGATAAGTGAAGCTAAGGTATTTTTAGTACCATATCTTACTACTCATTCGGGTTGTATGCCCTTGTACTAATTAATTTAGTTTGTTAGGGATTAGGGAGGTTGGACTTGGAGAAAATGTACCCACATTTACATTAAGGGAGAGTGGAGTAAACATTTAGGAAAAACCACTCTAAGTACACTCGACCGAGATCTAACACTGATCTCTCCATCATCATTAGTCTAGTCTATGTGTGAAGCTAATTATGGTTGGTTACTTTTTTATCTGTTAAAAATAACATCACCTAGACCTATTTAACAATTTGGGCACCTCATTCACCGAGATAGGAACATGTCAGATCCTGGTGAAGGTATGTGTGTGGCTGGATCGATTAAAAAATAACCTTCTAGAGCACGTAACCAATATTTAAGGGCGGTAAACATTGACAAAAAGTTCACTACTTTTATCTTACACCCAGGGTCGTGTCATGGCTATGATACAGAAAAGCGGCCGCATCAGGCGACACTGTAAGGGGGCGGCATAAGCAGCGAAATCAAAGAACCATTCAATAATTAAAAATACCAAACCCTTCCTTCACCTCTGAAAAGACATGCCAGGTCTCCACCATGGTTCAGATACCACATTAAACTGTAGGTCCTTCATTTCATCTCACAATCACCCTACCATTACACGTTAGCGTAAGTGCGTATAACCCGAACGGGTAGTAAGACGCGGTGCTAATAATAATAATAATAATTAAAAATCTTTATGCAAGATTTTCTGTATTGGTCTATGTTATACCGATATTGATGTATACGATTTATGATTTTGATTTATCGCACGCCTCTGAATAAGCACTTTTGGTACCCTTTGATTTCAGTTTTTGGTGCAGGTGCATCATTGGTGAGCGCTCACTGAAAGACTTTTGATCTGACAGCGCGAAGATATTATTTTTGTTTGTAATATACCGTGCGGCCGCTCCTAAAAGTTGAGGCGGCAATTATCACAAAAGACAATTTGATTTGATTTGATTTTAATGTCAGTTTGTCTCTAGAAGTGGCAAGTAGCTGTGCTGTATTTAAATAATCAAATCAGATATATAATATATCTGTATCAGTATAATATTTTTGCATTTATACTAATTCAGTTTCTGTGTTTAAAAAGTAGATCAGGTAAGCGAATTATTGTTTTTTACAGCAATTGTAGTTACTTATTATCATTGAAAATGATTATGTTATGACACTAGGGACTCGAATTAAAAGTAGCATTTGCATGGACTGGATATATCTCAGGTGCAACAAGTGTCCCTGTGTGATAGATAGAGAGTTATTTAGGTAATATTGGGCTACTTTTGCGTTCTGTGTGTGTGTGTGTGTGTGTGTGTGTGAGTGAGAGAGTGTGAAAGAGAGTGAGAGATAGTGAGAGATAGAGAGAGAGTGAGATAGAGAGAGAGAGTGAGAGAGATTCTTAGGAAATATTTGCATTTGCCTACTTTTGCATTCGTTATTTATTGCTCTATTTTTATCAAATTCATATACATTGAAGTGGAGACAATACAATAAGTTAAAGAAAGGCATATGACAAAATGGCCGCTAGATGTCAATTTGACAGATATTCATTATTTATTTATTATGTTCTGTTACCTACAAATCTTACTAGCTTTGCAAGTCATTTCTATAATTATTTTATCTACCCTCTTTTAATAGCATGATAAGCATCATCATATTTAATCATAGCCAATGACCCCCCTCCCCCCTCCCTCTCCAGTTGCATCTTTGGGAAGGACTGTTGTAGCTTTGAGAGTTTTATTAACACTGCCTGCCTCTGTAGCTAGTGGGGAAACAAGTTTTTCCAAAATAAAATTAATAAAACACTACTTAAGAAGTTCAATAAGACAAACAAAACTAAGAAATCTGTCATTAATTCCTACTGAATCTACATTGGTTGTCGCTCTAGACTACACATCCCAAATTAACGAATTTGCTAAAGTTAAAGTTATAAGGGTAAAACTTTAGTAGATTATTGTAGTTGATATCATTATTTTAAAGTAGTTTATATTTTCAAAATAGAAATAGTATTCGTACATTTTGTGCAGTTAAAAAAAAACAAACACACAATCGAAGGTTATTTTAGAGAGAAAAAACATTTAAGGGGTGGCATTTTGAAGACTTACATCATACATACTGAGAAAATCTACCGCATGACCCTACTTACACCTGTCACAATTCACACATTTCTAAAGTGACGTTTTCAGAATTTAGCTTAGTATTTGAGTGCATTAAAGTAGATGTGGTAACTTTTGGAATGGCAAGATAAATGTCTTATTATTCGACGATACAAACCAAGTTTAGTAGAAATCAGTCATTTATTCCCAAGGCTACCAGGAAAACTAGCGCAGGTAGTTCAATATGTCCAAAGTAAGAACCTGCCTTGGAGCTTTTGAGCATTACAATAAGAACTAATTAAAACTTCAAAGATAATCTCAACCCACAGATGTAGTGTAACTTAGTTAGATGACACAGCGTGCATCAGGTAACACAATGTAGAGAGGTTTTCTGGAATCTTCATTAGAAACAATTAAAATGAGATCAGTAAACTATTCTACCATATTTTAAATTATACAATTGGATTGCAAATTAATGATTTTAAATTGATTGAAGTATTTTACAGATTCCAACTTTCTTATTGTCAAATAAGAAAACATCACTTTGACGTAATTTCTGGTTCGAGTGTAACAGCATATCAAATATGCTGGTTAGTATGCTATGAAACAAACTCTTAAGGCTCCATTACAAACAGCAAAAAGTAAAGAGAAAGAGAAAAAGAAATAGTTATTTTCCTCTGTCTCATTGAATGTCCATACTTTGTGTTTTTTAAGCACTACTTACACTAGCTTACATAAACATACAAATAGTACAACTGGACAACGTGCAACTACTATATTTATATCACTACTGTCTGTATATAAAGCTATGATCCCGGTTCAGCTGGTATCACTTTAGTGATAATAGGCATGGTCCCTCTTCAGACATTCACGACACATCTTTTATACAAATACGACATTGAGGAGAAAACTTACAAAATTTCACTCATTCTTTTTTAACACCAACATAAAGTAAAAAATAATCCTACTGAATAGTAATTAAATATTATTTTTTATTTATTTTACAGGACAGAAATATTATTTACAAATGATATGTAAGGGGGGAAAAAAAAGGTGAAAACAATTTTTCTAGTTAGTTGTGGATAAAACAACAAAAAAAATCTTATTTTTTACAATTAGTAACCCAACAAGTGATTTTAATAATCATATGCTTTGAGGCATAATTTATTGTGTAATTATGTTTATAATAATTTTCTGCTTGGGGTACAATTGACTTTTTTTTTTGACAAAATCTAACTACTTCAGTCAAATACAGATTAAGATATTTTTATAATTTTCAGAATACCTAAAAAAAAAATTTACCTGCTATTATGGTATTTTAAAAGCGTTTATGTAATATCCATTTCAAATAGGGTTTCTTTTGTGACATTTGAAATAAAACATTAAAAAAACAACATTTTTATAGTACACGCTACAAACAAATATTATTTTCATAACTTTAGCTATAAGCTTGAAAAACTTACACCAGTGGTTGACCAAACTGTAACATATTTTAAGATTGATTATTAATTTTTGTATCATATGCTAAGAATTTCAAATGAATATTTTGAAACAAATTATCATTTGAGGTGTAAAAATATGTATTTTATATTAAGAGTCATCATTACAATCAAAGATCTATAAATACAACTTAACAACATATAACAACAAATCAAATAAATTTTAGCTAACAAATTTTACTAACCCTAAATAGAGGTACACACATTATGTGCCACTTATTAAAACAATGCAAATAAATCACTTTAAAATTTATTATATTTAAGAGTAGTAATATAGTAAACATTATATTTACAAAAGCTTGCTTGACTATTTAAATTCATTACAGAAAAAAAAAGTATTTTGGGCTTAGAAACTTCATTTTGAAAATTAAAGAGTTCTTATTGCAGTGGTTTTCAAGCTATTTATGGCCACTTACCCAATCATAGAGATTTATCTTGAGTAACCTGGTGGCCATATGGTCTGAGGCGCCACTCTATCAGTAGACTAGATGGGGAGATAGGGGTTTGAATCCTGGTTGGGTATAATGAAGGTGGTTTTCCCAAAATGGTTTTCCACTTTTCCTCCATGAAAATGTGAGCACACAGCATATATACTTCAACCTTTCTCATCCCTACCTATATTTTATATATCAAGCTACAAAAATCAATGCCCGTACAAATGTTGACTAAACAAAACCTTTTACAAACTTTGAATATAGACTGGGTGAGTGGTATTAATTACATGGTGCTAAATCATTAAAATAAATAATTTTACAAACCTCACTTTTCATTTGGGTAAAATTTATTTACAACTTAGGCACAAAAAAAAAGAAAGAAAATGTGGACAAGAATAATAAATTGTTATCTGAATGAAAATACATGAAACCAAGTGCGACCCTTCATTAGCCCACCCCCCTCACCCCAGCATTTTTCAAAATAAAAAATATATTTTTATTTTTTTCTATTCTATAAAATATTTTGGAAAAGCATTAAAAAATTGGAACACCATTCTCTACACACAGTGAGTTATTGGATTCATAATTATTCTTTCCTTGCTCCAAACATCATGCGAGGACTTTACCAAAATTCTTGTGACTGAAAATAGAAGCTGGGCAGGGCCAATTCTGATGGGCCCTCTCAAAGAAGACACACCCAGTGTGAGATGTCTCTCAAGGTCAATCCCCCTTCCATTCCGATGCCAGCTTTACACTAGCGAATAGGGCTAGCCTGAGCGGGCTTGATACATTATAAAAGTGGTCTAAAGTTTGTTTTTGCGTTTATGTGTCTGTTTTAGTAATGTGATAAAATCCAAGAAGTAAGATGATGTGTGAAAATGATTAATTAAAATGGATAAAGTACCATCTTTATTAAAAACTTCGTTTTATTCATTAAAACTGTGAGAAAAACTGGAAATCAAACGGCTAGGAGCACATCAGCCTAATGATTTTACATTTATGCAGGTGGATGGCAAGAAAAAAATAACTTTCTCTAATGTAATGCTTTGTTCGGTAAACAGTTGTGGTTAGTTGTGAATGATTATTATTTGGTGGTGAAGGGCTGTGGGCAGCGGTAAGCTGTACAAATCTTAAACATTTAATTAAAAGAGTCAAAAAACATGAGGAATATGGAATTCATTTGGAAAATGTGTTAAAGTTTAAAACATTCGGAACAGTACATAATGCATCACAGATAGATTCTGTGCTCAAAATTTCATTCCAAAAACACAATGAATAGGTGTCAAAAAATAGGTATATATTAGGCAAATTAATATAATGCTAAAGATACTGTGGTACTCATGAACTGCTATTAAGATACAGATGCACCCGACTTTTGTATAAGTAATGTCATCACTTGGTAATTTTAATTCAAAATCTTTATTCTTATTGTTTGTACATTCGTTTAGTGATTTTGTAATACAAGTGATTTTTTAAAAATCAGGAAAACTTTAATAAATAGTAGATAAGCTTTAACCTGGCCCCACTAAAAATAAAGATCACACTCCCCCACTGTATAAAACATATTACTAATGATAACTAATCGTAACTATGGGTTGGTTTCAAAGATAACAGGTACAAAACTAGATTAAAAAAAAGTGTGTACAATTATAACAAGCAGATAGCTAAAAGAAAAAATAACAAAAGAACGAAAAAAGGGTAAACTTTTCTAAATTATGTTTACATAACTTTAATAAATACACGGTGTACCCCTAATAAATGTGTTGTGTACCATAGGTTGAAAACCACTGGATCATTGTGAAGCAGCAAAACTCTACCGTAGTGTACTTAATGGGCACTATCAAACACGTCTTGAAACCACTTCTATTAACTAATTATATGGATACCGTACATTAATTTTTGTTTAAATATTTACACAAACATGCCGACTGGACAGTGTATAATGCAAAATTATACACACTACTTTACAGAGAAGTGACTATATACATTCAATGGACACATCTGTCTTTAAAATGTACAGCTTTGGCTTATTTTTAATCATAATTATCATACATACAAGTAGTTTTTTTCTATACATATTAACATTGGTGCAAGCGTTAGTAAATAAATAAATATATATATATATGTGTGTGTGTGTGTGTTTTCATGACTTTATATTTATGAAATTAATGGAGCTAAGTTATGAATAAAGACATTGGATTTGCGAGGTATGCTAATTCTTTAGCTTTTGTTTACATCCCGAGTCTTTGGAAAAGTGAAATCATAGTTTTCAGCCGGTGTTTTATATGACTATTTATAATAATACATTATACTTATTTATCAGCCAAGTGCCTCTTTTAATGCATACATTTTCACGAAGGAAAACAAAATAAAAATATTCTAATCGAATAAATGGTTTCCCATTAGCAAAAATATTTTATTTTATTTCTCTTTTGGAAATCAAATTTTTAATTTTATATTTGATATCTCTTGTGAGGAAAAACTTATTTTGCTTTGTGAGGTATGATTGTGTTCATTCCTTTTTATGCATTTTCATCCCTCTTTCCTTTACCATCTTAAATATGTACAATTTTATATTTTAAAAAATATTTTACTTTTGTATCTAGGTTATCAATGTGATTAAAATAATATAACTTTTCATATTTTCATATAGTCAAACCATGTGATCTGTAGTTGTCACGTTTAATAGACATAAAAAATGTACCTATTTATTATGTCTATAAAATTATATGAATATGAAATAAAATGTTATCGATGTTGATAGCAACATTTTTACTTTCTTGCTATCCTAAAGGTAGAGAAATTGTGATCATAAAAAAAAAATCTAGCTCGAGATTTGATGAATCTAGATGTTTCATGACCGCCCCAAAACCGAAAAAGTGGTTTATGAATTGCCGTCTGTTTGTACCTCCAACTAGAGCCTAAACTATTTTACCAATCGGGCTAAAACTAGGTATTTAGGGTTTTCATACGGTTTCCCCGCGGGGTTTTTGGAATTTGATATCTAACCCTAAAATTAAGGGTAATTTACTGAAGGGTAAAAAGAGCATGAGTTGATTTTATCAAAATTTGCTCTAACGATTTTGATTAAATTTCATTTCAAAAAATTTATAAATATTATAAACAAATTGGCTACTTTCAATATTTATGAAAAATTATTTGAAGGGCTCCGGTCTGATGCGTAAATTCTCATTTTTTATCATATCTCCGGAAATATTTGAGATATGAAATTACTTATCATTGTAAATATGTAGGTCTTTTAATAATAAAAATATTTTATTCGAAACATAATTTTATAGAACCAATAACTTTCATGCTATACGCAAATATTTATATTTTATAACTTTTCGAACATTAAAGGTTAAGTATAACGACAGTAAAAAAAAAAATCTAACCTGAAATGTTGAAGGATGTCGACGTCTCATAACCCTCTGAACCCTAAAAAGTGGTATTTACAATGCCGTCTGTCTGGGTGTCTTTTTAATAAAAAGCAAAAAGAGAAACTATTGATTTTCTCAAATTTGGCTCTAACAATTTTGAATAAAATTCGTATCTAGGAATTGATTAAAATTATAAATAAACTGGCTATTTACATTTTCCCATGAAAATTACTTTTAGGGTACATTACAGAAGCGAAAATTTCGGTGTCTGCAACTATTTGAGATACTAAATAACTTTTCATTGCAAAATTGTAGTGATATTAAAAATAAAAAACTTTTATATGAAATATATTTTTATGGAACCAATAGTTTCTGAGATATTGGTAAGTATATTCATACAATTTTGTTAGCTTTAGTTGTAAAGAAATGAGTAGGTCTCTCAAAAAGTGTGTTTTCTCTTTCTTTCAACCTCTTAAGAGAAATGTTTGTACAACAATGATCTATCTCTATAATTTTAGATACAATAGTCAATAATATTTACTTATTTTATTGGTCAAAATTTATAAATTAGGAATTGAATAGCAATGCAATAACCACAGATGTGGAACCCCTAATAAAATGTCAAAAGTTTTATACTGGGATTCTACATTTTAATACGAAGTGTTGACCCATGGAAACCCAATATCAATATTTTTACTTTTTCGCTGCCTTACAGTTTAGTGATCATCAAAAAAATTGAACTCAATATTTTGATGGATGCCGACAACTCATGACCCCCCTCCTCCTTCCCCTCAAAGCCTAAAAAGTTGTTTTCGCAATGTTGTCTGTCTGTACCTTGGGCTAGAGCATTTACCCCGAGTAATTTTTGGAATTGGATATCTAACCGTAAAATTAAGGGTAGTTTCCTTAAGGGTGGAAAGAAAAAAAAATTGATTTTATCTAAATAAGCTCAAACGATTTTGATTAAATTTCATTTCCAAGCTTTGATCAATATTACAAACCAAATGGATACTCTCAACTTTTCATCAAAATGACTTTAAGGGTTCCAGTTTGATGCGTAAATTCAAATTTTTAATTTTATCTCCGTAAGTCTTTGAGATATTAAATTACTTATCATTGCATACATGTGGATCTATTTATAATAAACATCTTTCAATTGAAATATACTTTTATAAGACCAAAAGTTTTCAAGCTAAGCAAAAATATATATCTTTTTAAACTTTGCCAACACTTTAAGGTAAAGTATTACAACCATTAAAAGATATCTAGCCCGAGATGAGGATTGATGGCTATGTTTCATGACCCCCCGAACCCTAAAATGTGGTTTTAGCAACGCCGTCTGTCTAGCCCTAAAATTAATTGTAGTTAACTAAAGGGTGAAAAGAGAAAAAAATCCATTTCTCAAAATCGGCTATAACGATTCTATCTCCCTCATTTTAGACTCAATAGTCAATAATCACTTATTTAATTGGTCAAAATTAATAAAAGAGAAATTTAATAGCAATTCAATAAACATTAGATAACCCCTTGTAAAATGACGAAAATTTTAACCGGAAGTCAAAAATTTTAATACGAAGTGTTGACCCTTGGGGACCCGATATTGATATTTTTTCATTGATCTAAATATACAAATGAAGACGTTAATTCTTTAAAAATAAAATTATGAAATTTAAAAACACGAGTAATAAATGTTTTACGTATGTCTAGCAGAATTTGTTCTCGGGTTTGCTAGTGTATATTATATTACAAATTTTGAGTAAATATCTCCATTTCTAAAAAATATAGTGAGAAAGTTTGTGTGGAGTTCCGTACCAATTATTTTATTGGTATTTTATAAAAGTGTCTTTCTAACATACCATAGATATATCCTGTCTCAAATAAATAATATTATTAGTATCTATCTTTCAAATGATAATTTTTCAGTTAATGAAAAGGGGAGGAAAGATGGGAGTTGCTGCATTAGGTCGAAGAAAATTTACTTACATTTTTAAATCAATTTTAATCAAGTGCAATTGCATAATTTATGTCTTTAATAAAACACCAGATATAAATAAGTTAACATATTATTTTAGTTGTACTTTTAACCAACCTTTCTCACTTTCTTTCAATACATTAAATTAATCTCACACAATTTATAAATTGAAGACCTCGGCTTTATTAATTTATAAAAATGAACCTTACAACTCAAAACATATCTCCTTGAGCTTCTCAGCCCCGGTGACATATATGCTGTATAACATATGTAAAACAACATTATTCTTTAATTCATGCCGATATACTCCCCGCTCTTTGACTAAATTTTAAGGCTAGCAAAACTTTGGATAAAATGAAAGTATAATATTTTCACTAATGGTGCTGAGCGTATGTTTTATAAATATATATTTTCAATTTTTTTTAAGTCCAGCTTACCAAAAAACAAACAAAAAACTTTGAAATATAAATTGTTAGTGCAGTAGACTACATTTAGAATTGCCTGAGCAATCTAACTGCAATAAAATATGCAGATCTCTCTAGCGAGTAGCCATGCGGTAAATTCTCTTGGTGCAGTGTTGACGGTTAAAAATAGTAATAAAAACAATCCAAGTGACCTGCAGGGCCCAAAGATTAGACTATTTTGTGCGGTTGCTATTCCTCTGTTGGTGCTGTTAAGTCAGTCTCTTCGTTTTCTTGTTGTTGATTTTGTGCCCTAAGTTCAGCATCTGGAAGATAAAAGAAATATTCTCTTATGGATTTTAAGATGTGATTTGAGCACAGTAGGACCCTGCAGAGCCAAGTGTTAGGGACCCTGCAGATCCAAGTGTTAGGGACCCTGCAGAGCCAAGTTTTATGGACCCTTCAGAGCCAAGTGTTAGGGACCCTGCAGAGCCAAGTGTTAGGGACCCCACAGAGCCAAGTGTTAGGGACCCCGCAGAGCCAAGTGGTAGGGACCCCGCAGAGCCAAGTGTTATGGACCCTACAGAGCTAAGTGTTAGGGACCCCGCAGAGCCAAGTGTTAGGGACCCTGCAGAGCCAATTTTTAAGGACCCTGCAGAGCTAAGTGTTAGGGACCCCGCAGAGCCAAGTGTTAGGGACCCCGCAGAGCCAAGTGTTAGGGACCCCGCAGAACCAAGTGTTAGGGACCCCGCAGAACCAAGTGTTAGGGACCCCGCAGAGCCAAGTGTTAGGGACCCTGCAGAACCAAGTGTTAGGGACCCTGCAGAATCAAGTGTTAGGGACCCCGCAGAACCAAGTGTTAGGGACGCCGCGGAACCAAGTGTTAGGGAGGGAGGGACCCATGTATTAGGTTACATGCCATAAATTTACAGAGTTAATTAATGTGTGGTCAGTAGTGTAAATAAAATGTTGTTGCATCATTATTATTTAATTACACTGGTTGACATTTACAATTGATTGAAAATAAAAATAATGATACATAGGTACATTAAATTATCAGAGATCTTAGCTAGCGATAGCGTGTCTGTCTTCTGAGCTAAGCGTTCCGGGTTCGATTCCTGGCATGCCCGAAAAATTTAACATTGGTGAAATGTGGGTTAACCCTTTCACAGTGTTGAATTAACGTCCGGGGACTGGATTTTGTGCCTGTCTTAGTCTTAAGTTGAATTATAAGAAATATGAAGCTACAACAGGCCTAGCAAGCCAGTAGGGGAAAATTTAGGGCTTGAATAAAAAACTGACCGAGGATACAGGTTGGAAACAGTAATGAATAGAAATATTCATTAAATTAATTTTTGGAAAATTTGAAGACTGGACAGAAATTTATTTCTTAAAATTGTTATTTTCAGTATATTAAATTACTAATAAAACTAAATCAAGAAGTAAAAGCCAAAAAACAAAGCCAGGAAAAATTAATATTCTAAAATTATCTTGGGATTTATGAAGACTTTCAAACATATTTTATTATTTATTGCAGTTCTAAATTTAATGTAATATACCCATAGAATGGATATTGCAGATATTCTGTATTTTAAAAGTGTCGACATTAAAAATGCTTAACTTCACACTTCCAATCACATTTACATATTTTGGTATTTATACTTATTTTTTTATGAAAAATGGGGCCCTAATGTTCTTTTTGTTTTGTTTTTTGAAAGAGTAAGGGGGATCTTTAAATTGTAGATACACCACTATTTTAAGAGCAATCATTTATATATTTTGATTTAAATTTCAATAACAATAATAATGAGAAGTTTAATATTTATTTTTACTAAATAAATCAATTGCAATGAAAATTAAGTATACTTGGATATTTTCTTTTTCACTATTTTTATTTTTTAAATGAAAAATGAAAAATATGTTATATTCTCGAGTATAGATTCCTTTCCATCAGGTCCTCCTCAAACACTGACCTTTTACTGCCTGATCCTTCCACGTAGTCTTGTTCTCGATGAGGCAGCCAACCCAAGGTTTCTTGATCTTAAACCTACCAGGACGCTCTGGGCTAGATGTGGCACCTGAAGGTACAAAGGCATGATAAGAGTCCCGTAGGGATTCATCATAGTTATTTTCAGCCTCGTTTCGAGCTAAGTGATCATATCAGCACACAAATTACAAACCAGGCCCAACAACACTAACAACACCCGATCCCCTAGCTGCGAATCCATCACTACCAACATTTAGATACTTAAGAAATAAAGTCACCGACTAAGCCAATGGATTGCCATGACGTGTTGCCAGGATATGCAGAGCTTATTAAAACTGCACCCTTGATACATTCTTCACCCAGCTGTCCCTTTTTGACAAACTAAACCAGTAGCGTCTCGCAGCCAACATTTTTAGGTAAGATAAAGGGGGGGGGGGTGACCAGGGGTACTTCCGCAGATTTTTAAAAATATGATATGCTTCAAGAAACTATTTGGCAGTGGTTTTTTTTAATGATAATTGTGGCTTTGAGCATCCTTCTTTTCCATGATTTACATAAGGCACACGAGAATTCGCACGTCAAAGAGGAAGCGAGGGTGAGGGTGAGAGAAAATTCTCCCCGTGAATCCCATTCCAGTTCTGCCACCCCTAAGGCTGACAATTTTTAAATCAAATATATACATAAAACATAGAGATATTTACATTTAAATGTAAATCAACTGTATTGTGTGTTAATTAATTACATTAAATATACATACAAGTAGTATATATTTTAATTACAACACATAGGCCTATTGCAACCTATAGCATATGTTATTTGGTGTAATTTATTATTTTTGGATATTGAATGCATTTTATGTACATCAACGACAAACAAGGCCAACGGTACATTTTGTTTCTGAACCAAACCCAGTTAGCAAAAATTGCTTTAAATAAAGGTTTTTATGAAAAGCCATCCTTTTTTCTTCTTCCAGCAAAATATGTATGCTTTATACTATACATAGCACACTTGTATTTATTACTATAGATTACTATAGCTGCTCACTCCAATAACTCCAATTATTATTGTATTAGTATACATATAAAACATAAACTGTTAGCTTTCACTGATACAAAACAAAGGAACCTGTTTCAACAAATGCCACAAAAGATTTATAGGCATGGGGTCAGTAACTTTTAACTTTTAAATATTTCCCCTTCCACGCCAACCCTCTCCTCCCACTTAGAACCTATTCCCCCCTTTGAGTTCTGAAAAGGGACCGGAGGGGTATGCAAGGGTATCTTTCAGTGACTTTGGTTCTAGTCGTCAATTTTGAAAACTTTCTAGTTTGGAGTTATTGTTTCTATAGATTTCAAGAAATAAAATAACACCATCATTTTTTTTGTTATTTGCGAGATTATGATTTTATTTTAAACTAGATATGTAAGACTATTGGTAATAGTTTTCTCTCAATTCATTTCACCCCCTCACACAATCATAATTTTCTTAAAGTCCTGACCCCATACACCCTACCAAGCAATATATCTTAGACTAGACCCTTCCCCCTTAACACCCCCCCCCGCATTATTTTCAAAATAAAATATAGCCTATGCTACTCGCTGATAATGTAGCTTTATATTGGTGAAAGAATTTTTAAAATCGTTCCAGTAGTTTTTGAGTTTATCTATTACAAACAAAAAAAAAACAAATCTTTCCTCTTTATAATATTAGGTTCATCACTGAATTAATCCCCTTACCATTCTTTGTCCTGTCTAGTTCCCCTTCCTCGGATATTGACTCCCTTGCCCCCTCTCCGATCTGAGGCTTGCAGGACGAGTGAATAGGGCCCAGGATACTTTCCAACATATCACTACACACGCCCATGCTTGGCTCCACAATGAACTCGATGAAACCTGAAAAACATCACCACATAAACTGGCAACAAGAATGTAATGTAGATTTAATTAATTAAGCTTTCACACCATCTGGCCCCGTCCACGAGAAAAAAATATAGCTGTGGATCTTGGTGAGAAATAATTGAGAACCAGCGGTTACCAATGTGGGGTACGTGCCACGACATATGGGGATACGTGGATTATTTTAATAATGGCGAAAAGAGCTACATGCCACCAGTGTAAGACAAAAGATCAGTCAAAAGTTTTGAAATTAACTCAACAATATGGTGAGTGGCAGTGCAGGTTTACTTCTATATATTTGACCTTAATAAAATGATTTAAATTTCAAACATAAAATAGTTTTTATAATCATTAATAGATAAATAGATTAATTAAATGTGTCAATTTTTATTGTAACTTTTGTTTTTTGAATGTAGAACTATATGCACTCTGTATTCAGCTTATTGTTACATTGTTTTTTTTAATCCCATTTATTTTCAGTTGCTACAAATAAATCAGAAATAACTACTGATGTAGTAGTTAAAACATTTTGCTAAAATTTAAAGGCACAATATACAGAAATGAGTTGCTATAGAGATACGTATGTGGAAAAAGGTTGGGTACCGTTGCTTTAGACCACTCAAACACTAAAGAGAATCTGGAAACAGTTGATGATGATGATGATGATGGTGAAATGAACAAGAAATCCATGATTTCAATGCATCTGCCAACAATTAAGGTTATCAAGGAATCAAATTTGATATCCTAATTAGATATTTTCCCTTTGAAAACCACATCCCCATTCTGATAAATCAAACAAAGCGCTCACCAATCTGGGACTCTGCCACAAGCGTGTTGTTCCGGTCGCAGAGGGGGCTGAACGGCAGCCCTAGCTCCCTCTCCTTGTCGCCTTGGATGAAGAACTCCTCTAGGAGCTGCATCGTCCATCTGTGGTGGAGGTCCCACCTCTTGGCTGGGTGAGAGATGTCGCAACAGTGGAGCACCAGGGACAACGCCTTCGACTTGTCAACACTGTGTGGAAACAGGCGTTAATCTCTACTCGCGGGTTAATACATTACAAGTTACACGTGTTGGTATTTTTCTTTTATTTTTATATGTGTTTTAATTTATAGAATATTCTACACTAATAAAATGAATAGTTTATCTATCATGAGCATTGCGCAATATCTACTACACAAAGATGTCAGAAATTTTAAAATTTGTAGCCCCTGTGCATGAACATGTACACCTAGAGGCCGGAATTTTAAAATTTTGACTAGGATTTTACTTTATTGTGAGCCCTCGAACAGAAATAGTCTTGTGATATTATTTTTTTTTTATCAAACTCATGATTCTGATGAATATCAACATGAAAAAGTGTTTTTTGCATCAACATCTGCCTGTATGGTTGTATCTCTATTTTGAGGTGAAACAATTTTAGCGATCGGGCTATTACATGGTATATAGGGTTTTAATAAGATTCCTCGGAAGTATTTTTGGAATTAGATATCTAACCCTAAAATTAAGGGTAGTATACTGAAGGGTGAAATGACAAAAAAAAAAAAAGATTTTTTCCAAGTCGGCTTTAAAGATTTTGATTAAGATTCACATCTTGACAATGTTTAGGATTACAAAAAAAAATGGCCATTTTCATTTTCCCGTGAAAATGACTTTTGAGGGTAATTTGCATTAACAACAATTTCCGAATTTGATCATTTCACTGTACCTTTTTTTGATATATGAAGTAACTTATAGTTGAAAAAATTGTAGGAATATTAAACATAAAAATAATTTTTTGAAATATAATTTTATAAAATGAAAAGTTTCCGAGTTTGTGCGGTGCACCGTACCCTTTATTTTTAATTTATTAAAAGCGGACAGGACATTTCACCCGGGCAACGTCGGGTACTTTAGCAAGTTGTATAATTTTTTATACAACGCCATATTTAACGTAATATTATAATAATATAAGTTTTTTATTCAAAGTTAGTTAACTTAAAATTTCCACTCACTCCAAGCACTTGTTGTGATTAGAGCTATTTGATCCTTGACACGACTCAAAACGGAGTCAAGAATCACATGCACCCAGTAGGTAAGGAGAAAGGAGAAAAAAAAAAGGTACCAGAAAGACCACAATGTACACCTCGGTTCTGCAAGGCTAAGCAGATTCCTCATGTTCTTGAGCTGCTGAAAGTGAAAGCTCATGTCCGTCGCGAGCACCATGTCTATCACCAGGGACCGGAACTCTCGGAACTCTTCCCTGGACAAGTTCTGGAGGATGTTGCATTCCTCCTCTCGCATCACCCTGTAGGAGGACATTCAAAGTGGTGGCTATTACTAGGGGTAGGACGTTTGTGATATTGATTAAACGTGAAGGAGGCGCTTATATGATTGTTCTAGAACTTAGTTACCTGAAGGAGGTGCTGACATGTTAGTTTTAGAACTTAGTTACCTGAAGGAGGCGCTGATATGTTGGTTATAGAACTAAGTTACCTGAAGGAGGCGCTGATATGTTGGTTATAGAACTAAGTTACCTGAAGGAGGCGCTGATATGTTGGTTATAGAACTAAGTTACCTGAAGGAGGCGCTGATATGTTGGTTATAGAACTAAGTTACCTGAAGGAGGCTCTGAGATGATGGTTCTAGAACTTAGTTGCCTGAAGGAGGCTTTGATATGATGGTTCTAGAACTTAGTTACCTTAAGCAGGCGCTGATATGATGGTCCTAGAACTTAGTTACCTGAAGGAGGCGCTGATATGATGGTTCTAGAGCTTAGTTACCTGAAAGAGGCGCTGATATGATAGTCCTAGAGCTTAGTTACCTGAAAGAGGTGCTGATATGATGGTCCTAGAGCTTAGTTACCTGAAAGAGGTGCTGATATGATGGTCCTAGAGCTTAGTTACCTGGAGGAGGCGCTGATATGATGGTCCTAGAACTTAGTTACCTGAAAGAGGCGCTGATATGATAGTCCTAGAGCTTAGTTACCTGAAAGAGGTGCTGATATGATGGTCCTAGAACTTAGTTACCTGAAGGAGGCGCTGATATGATGGTTCTAGAGCTTAGTTACCTGAAAGAGGTGCTGATATGATGGTCCTAGAGCTTAGTTACCTGAAGGAGGCGCTGATATGATGGTTCTCTAGGACGGCTCGGTCGTTGTACAGCAGGGCGGTGTCTGTCCCCGACATGACGTGAAAGTTGTTGGTGGTTCCCGTGTGCTCGTAGTCGTGGATGATGGCTGCCACCAGTGTCGCAAAGATCTCCAGGTCCGTCAACCAGTTCTGCATGGGGACACCTTTTATCGATTAGGTCAGTGTCTGCTATGAATGCTCATCAAACTATGCGAAATAGACTCAATGATAATAATTAAAGAAATCAAATTACTTGAAGAATACCGCAAGTGCAATAGGGCTAACTCAAAAGAGCGCACAGGGAAAAACTCTATGGCGTGACAAAATGGTGAACCATTCTCTTACTCTTTACAATGAACGTTACAGTAAAATAATAAAACTACAGAGAACAAAACTCTTACTCTTATTAATAATGGTTAGGTTAAGTTATGTTAATTTATGAAACTCACGATACTTGTAGTTTCTGAAAAATATACTTTTCTTGCGGTGTTGCCATATCGGACTCTGATACATTAAGCAATTGGGCACTTTTGATTCTCCTACCTTTGTGCTTCTGATAAGACTCCAAATCAGGTACACATATTAATTCTGTATGCTTTCAGTGTGTAGTCCTAAATACTCTTAGGGAATAGTACAGATACTAATATTGTTGTACATTAGTTTTATACCGTGCTATACAACCAATTAGTATAGCAGCCTTCAATTTTTTTTTATTTGGCCTGTCACTGTTTTAAATCATTTACAACAAAGTTTGAATATTTTTTCAAAAAATATCTTTTTTTGGTTGGATACACACACGATTAAGGTGGGAGTGTAGCAGACATGATAAAAAGTTAAGTGTTTTTGCAGTTTTTATTTCAAAACTTTTTTTGGTTAAAATTAATAAAATATTTACCCAGTATAAACATAGAATTTAATTTTCTTCACTTGATGATATAAACAGTTCTTGAATAACTGTCATGAGCATAGCGGCTTTAGATGAGAAACTTTTTGAATGAAGATAAAAAGTCATTAAATTTCAGGAAATCTTTGACAGATATTCAACAGCTGTTAAAGTTACCAAATGAAAAATTAAATATATATATATATATATATATATATATATTTCTTTTGACAAAAAAAAAGTTTGGACATAAAAACTACAAAAACACTGAGCTTTTATAGCTTCTCCATCTTAATAGCAACTTTACAAACAAAAATGGAAAAAAATAATAATTTAAATATCAAAAATCTTTTCTTAGCCTTACTCACACCACAATAGGACATTGTATTAGAACTTCTAATAGGCAGTTTTGATAAGGACTTTTTTTTTGACAAATATAAAAAGTTAGTAAAACAACTTTCATTTATTATCATTACATAAAGCCACATGTATCTGTCTGTTTCTTCCACTTTTGATATAGCTTGTCAATATATATATACAATTTTGTTTAGAATATAGTAAAAAAAGTCATTAATATTGAATCGACCTGGCGGTCTAGGGGTAATGTGTCAGACTTCTGTGCTGGGAGTCCGGGGTTCAATCCTCGGTTCCGACACCGATTTATCTGATTACCAAACCCTTCCTTCACCTCTGACAAGACATCTTGTGAATGTGTGGAATGCCAGTCCTCCACCGTGGTTCGGATTCCACGTTAAACTGTAGCTCCTCCATTTCATCTCACAATCATCCTACCATTACACATTAGCGTGTGTATAACTCGAACGGGTAGTAAGACGCGGTGCTAATAATAATAAATGAGTATTGAAATCAAAACATGTGTTTGTAATTTATAAAAGGCTCTTCGTATGAACATTGGACTGTGTGTGAGCGTCACCCACCATGAGGCCGGTCTGACAGAGCATGTAGTGGACGGTCTGAGCCACGTCTGCGGCGTGCAGGTTGTTGTGGTAAGGGTTCCTGTGTCTGCAGTAGCCTTCCTCCACCTTGTTCAAGAACGTCTCCAGCGTCACAGGAGGTACCTGACGACACCAAGGAGGAACAGAGAGTGAGGTCATGATCCTAAACACCACAGTCTTCAGCAAACTTCAGCGGCGTTGTTAATTTTTTACCAAACATACGTCTTTTCTTCGAATTATGTGCGTACTACAATATTCCAAAATTTCTCCTGAATACGGGGATCGACTATGGTGATGTAGGTTTAGCAAGACACCGCTCTAAATTGAGATATCCAGGTTTGAATATCAACACATGGGTTGCAAATCATTTGTAATTACAGGAATTTCCATATGGAGAAGACCAAAATTCAATTAATCCAAATAAGTTAAAAAATGATACCTGGACACTGGAAATATGACCCTTACTAAGGTACGAATCCTGGATAGTTCAGTGTCAGAGCATTAGCACGCCAAGCCAAAGGTTCCGTGTTCACTTCCCATGTCCAGATTTCATTTTACAGCTACAGTAACTTAAATTAGTATACAGGTTTGTTAGTGCCAATCACTTGCATTTGTGAACAGCAACGATTAATTAGTACCAGGTGTTAATGTAAATGTATTTTGTTTATAATACAATATATAATAATATTGTTTTAGGCTATTGGATGAACCTTGCACCGTTATCTCACCAGAAACTGGGCGGTTACCGTAGTCGACAGCCGATAACATGAGCGGTGTGCACCGTGTACGTAGCCTACTTGGAGATTTAGAAACTATCGAATCGGTGTGCAGCTTAACTCGACGTACCTAAGCACTTTAAGCACTACCACACTTAAACATCTCAACTGTAATAAAATGAGCATTTCACCTTATGAGGTTTCTTGTTTATCTGCCGATAGCAAATACCCTCTTCATTTGACGAGTATATACACTCACTATACTATCTGCTTCTAGAAAACCACAACTGTCTTTTTAATTTTACCTTTTTCTTGTTTCCTATTCTAGATAGACATATACTATCACAGACTTCTTTTAAAAATCTAAATATTGGCAGGAAGACTTTTAAGGGCCATTTTCGTAAATAAACCAAATAACCTACGCTGTAGATGTTGCATATAAAAATAGGTTTACAAAAAACTACTGAAAGATAAAAATAATAATTTACTGAGAGTTTAAGAATTTATGGTTTTTGTTTCAATGCTTTATCTCACCGAATATAACTTAAAATGAACTACAATGGGAAATCCTACCTTGATATAGCATGACGTCACAGCTAGCTAGGCAACGTCCTTAAAATATCAACATCTGAATACCTCCATGAATAGCCACGTGGAAGAAACCCTTAAGGATATAATTATCTACAGCCCTGTGCTATTAATAACAACCAAATGAAATTCAACATTGGAATGAAGAGTTCAGGAGTATTATCCTACCTTGAATTTATGTATCATTCCATAGCGATTAAGGAGATCGTAGCCAAGGTATTTGACTGGTTGGCTAGTCGCAGATTCACTGAGGGCAAACACGTCGAATGACCAGTCGTCTAGTGTCTGAGGGAAAAAAAAGTATTAACATTAATACATAAAATAATATATCAATGGGGTAGCAATGGTTTTATATCACACATAAGAGGATTATTCTTAAATTGGTAAGCTTATCTTGGACTAGTCCCGTGCTCTTTGGTTGATTAACTTATTAATCTAAGCTAAGGAAAGTTATTTTTTATATTCAACTCTGTTTATGGTAAACGGGATTCAAGAAATTTGATCCAACATTTTGTTTCAATTTTAAGGTTTTACTATGACAAACTTTATTTTTTTATTTCTTTATTTTTTAGCGCCATGTCTTACTACCTGTTCAGGTTGTATGCATTATGTATTGATTACGCCAGTTAGGAAGGTTGAATTTAAATGAAGTATACCATCATTTTCGTGAAGAAAGAGTGGTATCTCTTTTTTAGACCCCCCCACCTCAGTACACCTGACCGGGATCTAACCCCGATCTCCCAATCATCAACAGACTAATCTATTGTGATAGTGGCACCGTGGACCATGTGGCCACTGAAGCATGTTTTGAATCAACAAGATCGTTATTTATTACTTCCAGCACAAGACTTTTTTTGTAAAACGCATATATATTAATTACGCTAATGTGTTAAGGATGAGGAAGGTTATATTTCAAAGAAAAGATATCCGAAATTGCATGGAGGCAGAGTGGAAAACCAATTTGGGAAAACCACCCTCAACACACCCGACCGAGATTCGTACCTCGATCTCCTCCATCATCAGCAGTCCAGTATACTGCGAGAGAGGCGCGTTAGACCATGCGGCCACCGGAGCGGGTTAAAGGAAGTACATCTAGATTAGCACGTAGTCCTTACTCCAGGGTATGCCTTAAGAAGGATTCAAACCTGGACTTCTTTAAGTCACATGCGATGATGCAGGTGGGCCTCGTTAGTCAGAGTATAGCAGGTGTATTTCAGTCACCGTCTCTAAGCTCAACAACGTCTTCCACCCTATTCCCAACCTCAGCCAGTTGTCGTGACTTACCTTGAGGACCTTGACGACCTCTGGTGGGAACTGCATGAGCGCGGTGTTGGAGACGCGCCGATAGATCCGGTCGACGAAGATACCGGCCCGGATGGCGTGCGCCACCGACCGGAACTTGGGCTTCTCGTCGTTTTTACGTCTCGTGGTGGCGAGCTGGCGGGTGAAGGTGGACGCCAGCCACTCGCGAACCTCCGGGGGCACCGCGTCCGGTTGCACCTCCGACAGCTCGTCGTCTTCATCCGCGAGGCGCCTGGATATAGGGGGAGAAGGGGGAAGAGAAAGCGGTGGGCCCAGCCCAAGTTAGTTGACAGTGTCAACATATAAACACATTAATTTATCATTACAACCTAATATTTAAATGTAAATATCAACATGTTTCTAATTTGGACCATTTAACGGGTAACTATTTAAACACGTATTTATCTCAGCACAAGACGAAAAAACTAACTTAATATCCAACCCTAGTGTTGATAATTAATAATTCATCTATGCATATGAATACCAGAACGAAGCTCTCATTAAAGCAATTAAGATCTTCATTCTCTATGGTTGATTAGTTAGAGTAGCTAACAAATAACTTAGGAATCCTTGGTTTGAGCCTGGGGTATTATCCAGATACCAACATGCCAAGTGGTTTTTAGTGATCTGTATCATGTCCTATATTAAGTTAATTTGTACCTCATATGCTGATATAGCCTTGTGTTTGAAATATTCCCGTAAAATGCCCTGAGTAAACGAAATAGTTTATTTTGTAATTTTAAAATTAGTATTAAAGCTTATTCCTTAAATCTGATTAATAAGATTAGTAGTGATTGAAAACCTTCTTAAAAGGTATTTCCTGTGGTTTGACAATAAAATAAATATCTTAGAACATATTATAAATCTATAATATTACATTCCACTTTCTCTGTGTTCAAATCTAAAAAAAAATTCTTCAGCACCGATTTAACGGAAAATATGGTACGATATATAATATGGGGGCTTGTAGCACTATATGTAATTAGTGTATAAAGGAAGTGATTTTTTTTTTCTCTGTAGATTTTTTCTCTGATATTTTACACCATTTTCTTTAAGAGCAATAATTATGGTGATAATATTAATTATAGTAATAATCGTTTGTCTTGGATGTGGTTCTTCAGTGCAAAGCAAACTGGATCGCACACATCTTTAAGAGAAACTGTCTTCTACACGACGTCATGGAAGAAAAGGTTGAGGGAAAGAGGAGATTTGGAAGGAGGAAGGTTCAAATATTGATGTCGTGAATAAATAAAAAAATTCTGAGAGCTGAAGGAGGCGGAAGAGGACAGGGAACATTGGTGGTCTAAGTTCATTAACAGGACACTAAATAATAGTAATAATAATTAGTATTGTTATTCGTGTATTTTAATGGCAGTGGTTTAGTTTGGTCTACCAAAGTAGTTTGAAGATATAAAGAATTTAAAAAGAATGATTTTTTTGATTTTAATATAAATCAAGAATCATATTTAAATTCTAAACTTGGCGTGTATTCTATAAATGGCTTACGTAAATTATATTTTATGGTTAATCTCTAGTTTTGCCAAAACATGATTCATGTTTTAAAATATGCTTCAACTAACCAATTAAAAACATAGTTTGGAAAAATGATAAAATTAAATAACTATAAAGACTCGACATTTCACGAATCTATCATACGACCACTTAAATGTTAAATTCAATTAAAAGTAGGGTAAGAGGGAATATTTCAATCGTAAAAATCAAAAGTACCACACATTTTCTTATCTCATTTGAGGTCAAATTTGTTTGAACTAAAAAAAACAACTTAAAACTGTTTGGTTGTTTCATGAAAATAATTAATCGAAAAGATTTAGTGTAGCATATAAAAATAACTTCTTCAGGGTGTAGACAGCTTTAGTCGCTACCTTCCAACTAGATTTCCAATTACATCTCTCGGTCACTTCCTGCAGCTTATATTTTACCAACAATCTAAAAAGTTACTTAGGTACAAAAAGTTTAATGTTTCAGATTATATTTCTAGTTTAAATTCTGCATTTAATCTAGAAAGATACTGTAAAGAGGAAAAGATTGGAAACGCCCTTGGATGGTCACGAAACTTCCCGCTAAACATATATTTTATACAGATTGCTTCTGTCGTACACACGTGTCCAAAGGAAATTTAAAATCGTCGTTTGAACAAGAATCTTTGAATAGATTTAATAGAAATCTTATTAAAGTTAAAAATATTTAAAATTGTTTTTAGTATTCTTTCAATTTCTAGGTTTACTTAGTGTTATCAAAAAATAGAAACGAGGGATTAAAGATTTTTTTTTGTTTGTTTTTGCAACATGTAAAACACAAATTTAAACTTCTCTACAATAAAATGTATATATTTTAAATCTTACAGATCTCTAATCAAGTAAAAACTGAGAGTTTTTAAATAATTTTATAGGTTTGTGCCATTTACTTAAAATATGATGGAAAAAATAAGGCAATTTTAAGCCTTATTAAAACAAAGCGTATATGTTGGTTGAACACAAATACTTGCAGATTTAATTATTTATTGTTTTAATGTTAAAAGTTTATACATTACTAGAACAAAAATTTGCGGTTGATTGATAAGTTAAAAACGTGCTGTTAATTCTACAGGGGCTAAGGATGGATTTAAATACATTTCGAAACATAAAATATAATAATAATACAATATAGCTCTTCGATTGTTGTTTTATTGTGCCCAGGTGGTTAATGAAGGTGCTAAGTTATACCTTACTTATATATGTACACTACATAATATACTATTTTATTTAGAGTAATCTTATTAACAATATAAATTAAATTCTTGGCATAAAAGTTGGATGTTGGTCCTATGGATACACCCATAAGTGGGGCAAAAAAACAACAACACAAAAGGATAAGTTGGTTGAACGGAGATAGAAGCATTTTTTTTTACTGGTTACAAGTTGACCGTATTAATAACATTGGCGAAAATAGTTGTGCGGATTAGCTATCAATATTAAAAATGTCTAAACAAATGGTATACAAATAAAGTCTCGAAATTAAATAACATACTTTGCAGAGTTTAATAGTTTAGGTGGTTACATTAATGAACTATACGGCAAAGAATTATGTAAGGGCTTACCTTATAGGCCTACTTTATAATACAAATGTTGAGACCGTACAAATCATGTTACGTACTTAAGACTTTCTGATGTCTGGCTTACATGATTTTTCCATTAATAAATGCCGTATTAAAACGAATACATATATAAAGATATTTACACTAAACATGAATAACAACACAAATGCAAGTGGTCCGTATGACTAATGACTATACACACTTGAAATAATACATTTCTCTCTCTCTCTCTTTCTCTAAAAAAAAATCGACGAAACTATGGTGAGATTCCGATAGGAAGAAAGTTTTATAAAATACCACCAATGTTTATCGCAAAAAAGTGTTAACATTTTATTTTATTAATAGTATTATTTAGAGATGGAATAATCGAATCCTGAGGTATTCAAAAGATTCGAGATTTTGTGAAAATCTCAAAAACAAAATCTGTATTTCAATGAATACCTTGACGTCAAATAACGAATTTAAACAATTGGTTACATGAACTAACAGGCTTGTGTAGTTAAGAGTATAACAAAATCACAAAAAGGACAAAATTGTGTTAGATATAGTTAATATATTAAAAAAAACAATATTTTATTTGTCAGTGGCACCAAGAATTAGACCAACTAAAAATAAACATCAAATATTTTCACTTTAACTAAAAAATTTCATCTAAAAAAAATCTGAAGATTCGAATTTAAATCCGAAAGAAAATTTAAGATACAGATTAAAGAAATATATTCGTCCCACTTCTAGTATTATTTAATCAGTATTGATATTATCTCTTAAAAGAAACCGTTGCAGGTCACATGACATCACGCATTAAAATTGTTTTAGTAACTTTTATAAACATAAAAACAAAGTTTCCTTCCTATTCAAATCAGACTGTGAACACAAAATGAAATGCGAAACGTTATATTGTACCGATGCGAGTGTCTTTGGAGGAGTTTTTCCAACGCTGGCAGGTCAAAGACTGGAGCTTACAGGATCGGTTATGACTGAACTGGGTCAAATTTCGGAATTGACTGAGTTGGTTCATGTAAGACTTGTCACCCAAGTCTTGTCCGACATGAAACCACCAGCCCTTACTCGTGTGTCATGGCCATGGCATGCTGTTGTATGCACGAACACACACACACACACACACACACACACACAC
>CABEEJ010001906.1:51827-67256 GCA_901482245.1 Timema douglasi
TATATATATATATTCGTAGCTTTAATTCTGAATGGTACCAACAGAAAAGTTAGCTTTGCGGCTGTGAAGTAAAAAATGCACTGCTTTGCTTCCCATGTTAGCAGCACCCCCACTAATTCTAGCCACGAGCCGCCACTACATTATAGTATCAATAGAAATGTAAAAGAAAACTAAAACTAAATAGAGCTAATCAAAATGAGACAATGCATTCGTTCAATATGGATGACACACCTAAGAATCAGGGTTGGTATAATTTTCTCTTCCTGGGCGTCACATCTATATTGTGACGACATTCATAGTAGACAAGGCGAGGGCATGCCGGGACAGCCAAGACAGACAGATAAAGAGAAAGAGAGAGAGAAAGAGATAGACAGTTTGATTCGAGAATTTTCATCATTCAAAAAAACAGAAAAAAACAACAAACATTGCAAAACTTTTGGAAAGTTTCCGAAAATAACACGATGCTATACATTCATTTAATGAGCGGGAATGTCTAATATATTATTAGCATACATAATTGATCTTTACAGATGCCTAAAATAAAAGGGGGCTATTAATGCTAGGTACCACACTTATAGTGAACTAGGAATAACTATGATCAAGACAGATTTCACACCACTCAAAAACATAAATTAGACCCGACCGAGGGTCAAACCAGGGGTACTGAGTCCGTGTTTGAAGACCAATGCCTCCTTTTGTATATCAATCACGAAGAATACTCTGGTCTCATTTATAAATGTATAGTGAACTAAGAGTTTAAAATAAATCTATAGTAAGGTGTCAAATCTGTTGTTACTTCTGTGCCAGGGAAAAGGAAAAATTGAAAATACTATAAGGATATAATTAATCTGAATTACTATTTTATATTTATTAAATTTGTCTATACAAAACAAAGTTTCTCTCTATAGTCATGTATTTGAAAAAAGAGAGGAGATCAGCTGTTAGTCAAAATTCATCTACGATATATGACTAAACTAGTCACTATAGTAAATAATAAATTTAATACATCATTGTGATTTATTAAATCTAAATTATGTAGCAATGTATATAATTTATCAAAATTACATTTAGGGCAGTTAATTAAAATACACCAAACACATACTTTACAAACTAGAAGAAAATTTACTAGACACTTACTATATTAAAAAGCTACAAACATATTAAAAATCAAACTAACACTAAAACTATTGTAACAATTCAGCTGCTGAAATGTTTTCTTACATTAAGAACACGTACAATCCAATTTTTATATAAAGAACCTTATCTGGAAGATAGAAACGCTACTAAATATACCTTTATTACTAGTTTTTCATTTAATCTTCCAAATAACACTAATAAAATAGTAAAATGTCATCAATTTCGGACACAAAAAATATGTTAATTTTCTAAAGGGCCCTTTTCATGAAAATTAGACTGTAACTGTTGATGAATTTCTTAGATTATTGAACAACCACACACATTAAAGAACATATTTAATCATGTTATGTATCTCCTAGAGTTAAAATACAAGATTATTTCTTGGTTTAATCGGGGGGAGGTGGAGTCATAAATATAAAAAAAGTTTTAGCTGTAGCAATATTAATAAATCAACATAATGCACATCGACACATCTATTGCACATTATATTAAGGAGAAACAAATATATTTTAAACATGACTTCATGCTGGAACAATAAAATAACAATCCATTCCACATCATTGAAGAAGAAATTCACACAGTTTGACGGCCAGCATTCCATTCCAAAACGTGCTAAAAATATTTAAAAAACAACAACAAAGAGGTAAACTAAAATACTGCGCAACAGGAATTAAAAAAACAATAAAAAATCCACAAAACTATAAACATTAAAATGCATTAGTACATTACATTATTTGTCAAAGATAAGATCAAACCATTTGACCATCAATTGTTCCCCTACTACACCCACAAGAAAGTGTAGGGACATTAAAACAAAATAATTATACCTCATTCATCCCTATCATAGGGTAATTAATATTTAAATACCCACTTCAGTAACCGCATGTTTTAAGATGCTACTCTCAGAGTAGACTAGACTGCCGATGACGGGGAGATCGAGGTTCGAATCTCGGTCTGGTGTACTGAGGGTGAGTTTTTTCAAAATGGTTTTCCAATCTCCCTCCACACAAATGCGTGTACACTTCCTCTAAATATAACCTTTCTACATCCTAAAACCATTAGTGTAATTAGTACATAAGCGTATAACCTGAACGGGTAGTAAGACGCGGTGTTAAAATATGTATATACAAGCATATATATATGCTTGTAGCTTGAAAGGAAAATTAAACTTGGCAAAAAAAGAAGAAGAGAGGGAACAATACTTTCAGGCTTCGTAAATGTTTGAAAAAAAAGTGCTCGACGTCTTACTACCGATCCGGACCACCGCAGAATAAATATATTTATTATTTAGCACCTCGTATTACTACTTGTTCGAGTTATACGCTTTAAGTACTAATTACGCTAGTGGATTGGGAATTAGGAAGGTTGAATAAGAGGAAGTGAACCCGCATTTGCGTGGAGGGAGAGTGGGAAACCATTTAGGAAAAACCACCCCCAGTTCACCCGACCGAGATTCGAAACTCGATCTCCCCATCCTCGGCAGTCGAGCTCAACACGACTAGCGCGTTAGCCAACTACGCCACCGAGGCGGGTGATAGAATAAATATATACACTCATGGAATAGTAATGAGGAAGATGCCATTTTGAGCAATTGTACAAGAATTTACGTGGCGGTGGAGTGATAGTAAGAAAAAACCATTTAGAAAAACAAAACTCAGTACTCGCAGTCAGGATTTTAACACCGACATCCCCATCAATGGAAATCCTTACAGGGCGAGACTAACGCCTTTATCTGTGTGCCTTAACTTTGCGGAAAAAACTCCGTGTTGAAAACATCAATATATAAACAAAATAAACAATAACAGTTTTTGAAAATAGATAACCTGGAAACGAGAATGGAATCTTTAACATAATGGTATCTCAAAAGTAAGTAGACATTGGCCCTTGGAGTCAAAGATCTTGGTTGCCATTTTTATAAACGATTGTATTCGATACCGACACAGGATAATACTTTAACATTAATGTAACTACATTTTTACAATGATAAATGAGGTTTTTACTTAACTGCTCACTTAAAAAAAAAATGTTGGGATATCTCTCCCGCTAAATTAAAGTTTAAATCTCTGAATAAAAATCATTTCACATTAAAATTTAAACATACATTACACACTACTTTCAAAACAGCACTAACAATGTCAGACTATATACAGTTTTAAGATTTCATATTAAAGCAGTAGATAATTTATACACGCAAAGCGCTTAACATTTCAATATATCTAAAATATTTTTTTTATAGACACATTTTGAGGAGATTTGACTTAATTTGTAGCCAAATAAAAATAAAACTATTTTGATAATAAATGAAATTGTAAAATTAAGTTATAATTATTATTTCTCTAATTTCCTATAACAATTTATTCTTTCATCTTGAGCATTAAAAAATGATAACTTACGAACCATTATTATGTATAATCCCGTTGACAAATATATGAAAAATTATTGTAACATAAATAATAATAATAATCACATCTAAAACATGTAATGTGGGATATTAAATATATATATATATATATATATATAGGTTCCTTTTAGGCCCAATACAAGTTTGAGAAATTTGATCCCTAAGGAGTTAAAGGGGCGTTGAAAGTTTTCCCGATTCACTAATATAATTTTCCAAGCAATGAACATAAGCCCTTAAAATTTAAAATCAAGTTATATTTCTAGAATTGGGCTGGACGTTTTAGAAGGTTTTTCAAATTTCATCCACTATGAGGGTGGGAAGGGGTATAAAGGTTTATAAGTGTAAAGAGTGTCAAAAAGATAAAAGGAGTAATCGGAATAAAAAAGGGTAACACACACCAAAAGGGGGGAAAAGGTGCAAAAAATGTAAACGGGCTAGAAAGTGCAAAGAAGGCAAAAGTATTAAACTGTCAAAAAAAAAAAAGTTAAAAATGTCAAATAGTTAGAAAAAGGTTAAAAGGGGTAGCTAACAAGTGGTAAATAAAATGTTAAAAATTTGATTTTACTTACTTTTCAATCTTTTATCACCTTTAGCATTTTAACCTCTTTACAGCCTATTTCATTTATTGACCTTTTAATATATATATATATATATATATAGTTTATCATAAAACAGCGCACTGTGAAAGCTATAATATAAAGATTGATTGAAATCATTCTTAGTGAATTTTTCAATAATCTGCTAAAGTAAAAATATATAAAGATTTAAACTATTAATTTCTATAAAGTAGTGAGAGTTTTATTGAATATTAACTAATTATCTCCCTCGTTAAAGATTGATAAATAGGATATTAAAATCACGACGCAAGTACGCTCACACATTAAAAAGAGTACAGTAAGCCAACGCGTATTAAATCAAGATTAATTTTCCTCTTCGATACTAAACAGAGTGTGTAAATTTGCGTAGTGTGACAGATTGTTCAGGTCGAGTTCAACAGAGTGTGTTGATGTTGTATGGGGAAGGATTGAGAATCGATTAAACTATAGCATAACTACGATAGGAGAGGTGGTAATAGGCAGCTAAGAAAATCTACCATGTATCCAATCGCCATACCATATGAGATGAAAGACAATATGTTGATTTATTGTCACTTTTGCAAGTCGAAGACTTTCAGAACAAACAATTTGGGTTTTTGATTAATTTTTTTCCCATTTAACCGTTTTAACATTAATAACCAATGAACTCATGAACGCTGCCGTTTTGGATGTTTTTTTCTTTGTGTGTGTGTGTGTGTGTCTGTGTGTAGAAGCGGCGTCTGTGATCCACCTAAAAAAAATTTCTTTCCAAACGAGTGTTAATAAAAGGCTGCGTTCTTTTCATAAATTAAGATAGCGAGCAAGCTGACACAAAGGTTGATAACGGCCTTAAAAAAAACCGTCTAAGGTTGTGGTCATGCGCATCTGTTAACAGAACAAACAAAAAAGTTTATTTTTAAACTAGTATTTTGTATGAATCTTTCTTAAAGTTATAAAAAATATTTAATTTATTTTGGTGGCTAGCTATAAGAAGATACAAATGTGAATTTAATATTTTTTTAATCTATTATTTCATGCAACATAATATCTCTTTTGGCCACAGCCGCTAAACAAAAAACAATAGTTTTAGAAATATATATTTTTATTTCAATAAGTTACGAAAAAGACAGTAAACCTTAGGGAAGTAACAGTATAATCCTTTGATACCACTTTTTATTGATCATTTATTATTTGCGTAGTAATATTATACTATTTCAGAATAGATTGAGAGTAGTAACTTCAGACAGTGTTTTCAATAAATATCCTTCCACTAGCTGTCACTTAGCGCCTCTTTTCGCGTAGATAGGGTATACGTAGTAAGTATTCGTTTGTACAAAGGGTGTTCAATGTGCAAACTAAACAAGGATAACCTCGAAGACAAACCTTGAACTTTAATTTTACTCGAACAATCTAATTAGTATCTCTTTTAAGATTTTTCCTAATTCTCAATTCTAGCCGCATACATGTTATAAAAGAATGTGAATAGAAAAGTGGCCATTTTTTTATTATAACTAATTAAATAATTTTTTGAAGAACTCAACTCACCGGTTTTATTGTTACACATATAAACCAAATCCGTTGTTTAAGATTCTTAATTAAAAAAAAAAATATATATATATATATATATATATATAAAAATATAATTTTATTATTTTAGTGAATAGGTAGAATACATAGTCTATAGCTTTGAAATGATATTTTATGCTTTTTATTGATGCTTTCACAAATTAATAAACCATGTCAAATAATATAACATGTTTAAACTATAACTTTAAGGGATCGATGGATATTACGGTTAATATATCAAATATAGGCCTATAGCAAACTTATAACATAAAATGCAAATAAATAAAACTAGATTATGTTCTATTAACTATTAAACCAGTTGGTAGTGCAACTTCCAACCAAACTAAGGGGCCCAGGTTCAATTTCTGGAATGACCACAAAAAGAATCAGTTTTAAATTCGGGTTTCCCCCTTTTTTCAGAAATGAATTCACACTCGGGAGATTGAGTGTTGTGTGTCTGAACTAGAGTTTAAAAAAAAGTCTTATTACACTGTTCAGATTATAAGGATGTATGATAACTACTCTAATTAGATAGGGATGTGTAAAGGAGTATTTTAGAGGAAATGTACCCAGATTCACGTGAGAGGAGATTTGGAAATTATTTATAAAAAAAAACATATTCAGTAGATCTGACTAGGATTCGAGCCCCGATCTCCCCGTCATTAGCAGTTCTACGATAGTGACGTCACTGAAGCGGGTTGAGCCAAAGTTAAATTAGTTTGTAAATCGTGTGCCTATAAAATCTTTTGGTTTAGAAAGTGCACGTTAGATAGATAACCTTTTTGTTCCAACGCGTTGTACTTGTTTGAATGACAACTTAATTAGGCTAGTGGAATAAGGACGGGGAAGGTAGAGTTTTAGAGGAAATATACCGGAATTTTCGTGGAAATAAAATGGGGAAACTGTATAAAGGGGGGAAAAAAACCACTCTCAGTAAAGCCGACCGGGATTTGAACGAGTATTGCTTCTGTTAAGTGGATCAAAAGAGGAAAGGAGTAATTTGAGAGGGAAAATGGGTTGGTTACTTAGGTTGTGGATCCATCAGTGGTACCACACACACTCGAGTATATTTTCAAGATAAATTCAACAAAAACCTTTCGTGTCGAATAAAATATTCACACTTAACTAAGACAAACGATGGGGGGTCTCGAAAGAAGAAAATTATGGTAATTTTTTTGTGTCAAAACTAGGGATGGTACTTTATAATCCTCGAATACCTCGAAACCATAAGGATATTCGAAAGACTAGGTTTCGAGAAAATATCAGATTTAATACTCTAAATTCATGATTTTTTTTTCAACTTTTCAGTTTGATATTTGTTTTAGAGCTCTATTACTGCTTATTGGTGGTTCAGAAAAAAATAACCTTATAGGACAAACTTAACAACACGAGCCCAGACCAGTAATTTAACACTTAACTGAAAGTATTAATGTTATAATGAATGGATTATAAGAAAGAATATTAATAATGGCGTGTCAAGTTGTAACTCAATTTGTAAAGAGCTTAGTCAGTAATAATGTACCTTTGTCCAAAGGACGCCCGAATGTACTAATTGTGCATCCTTTTAGTGGAGGCTCTTTCCATGTACCGATGAGATGAATGGGTGATGATAGTGAATATAAAGGGGTGGAGCCATTTATGATCTTAAGCTAACTTAAGACTAATTAGTCAAACCCTAATTATTCGACTTTCGAGAGAAAATCCCCCAGCTACAGATGGGAATCGAGCTTGGGACCTCTAAGACTGCGGCTAGGGTCTCTGACAAGAATATAGCACGAGGATGGTTATAAGAAACAATGTTAACATTTAGTAACTATTTATATTTTTATTACTACATTATATTTTTATTTTATTTTTAGGTTCATCAATTTTACACGATTCGTCATAGGATTCGGATTCATAAAATAGTGGATTCGACCAGAATCTAGATTCAAAAACATATTAAATTATACTTTTATCTTACGTGCTCTTGGATGAGGAATTTGTTAAAGGCTGACTACAGGTTTCGAGAATCCTGGTACGATCCCATATAAATGTTCATAAAAATGAGATTTTATTTGTTTTTGGAGCCCTCATCGTATCCAGACCCCTAGATCAATTACTGGGACTAAAACCATCTACTGTTTCAAGTATTTTACTTTTATTTTGTTTTTAAAGTTTACATTTAAATAATCTTGTTCTTAGAAATTTACTGTTTAGGTATCGTTATCATTATTTACGATTTATTACATATAATTCTTGGAATCTACTTTGATTTTAATTCTAATGGATGTAGTTACAAGAACCTGATATTTTATCTACCTAGTACACTTCATTACAAATAAAAAGTCCCAACTTTACACGTCTTAACTTGTACACTTCCTTAGGTTTTAAGAACTAAATTTTTCAATTTACAGAAATTTGTACACCACCTGTTGTTTTAAAAACCTATATCTAAAAAAATCTCTTCTATATTTCTTACTTTTAATTTTTAGAAATAAATTTTCAATTTAGTCTGCAGATTGCCTGTAGTTTAAAGAACACGATTTTTAATTTACTCTCTAAGCTGTAGTTTTAAGAACACGATTTTTAATTTACTCTGTAAACTGTAGTTTTAAAAGCCTGATTTTTAATTTACTGTGTAAAATGTCGTTTTAAGAACCTTATTTTTAATTTACCCTGTAAACTGTCGTTTTAAGAACATGATTTTTAATTTACTCTGTAAAATGTCGTTTTAAGAACATGATTTCTAATTTACTCTGTAAAATATCGTTTTAAGAACATGATTTTTAATTTAGTTTGTAAGCTGTAATTTTAAGAACATGATTTCCAATTTAATCTGTAAGCTGAAGTAATAAAGACCCGATTCACAATTTACTCTGTACATGGCTTGAGGTCTCAATGGACCTGAATTCCAACTAACTCTATAAGCACAAGAGCTTATGGGAAGCGAATTTTCTCCTCCCCTTTACACTGCATCAAGTGGGAATAAATTACTTCACTGGTGGTCGCTGACGTCAGAGTTGCTGTGATGCCTGGGGGGCTTCATTTTATTCCAAGTTGATTGGGCTTCAGGAGATGGACAGGCTGCGATTGCCAATAAAGTTTGTCTAAATACATCACGTGCTTCAATATAAAACAAGACAGAGCGTTCAGTTTGAAACTATGTTGAGCTATGTAGCGAAACACATTGTGAAGACACGAAGGAAAATGTATTTGGACCTAGTTAGAAAAATGATCGAACTAAATAATTAGATAGCTTATATTTAACACGTTAAGAGATTATTTTCGATAATGTTTTCCAGATTTTTATCAAACCTATTTTGATTATTACATTTTGATAAAAAAATATTTATACGCTTAGGATGTGCCCAAGGATTTCAAATTTCAAAAATAAAGCCACAATTAAAAAAAGTAATTTATACTTCAAGTATTATTTTATCAAAGTTTGCAAATTTTCGATAAAGAAGCCGAAATTTACAGGCCTATATATATTTACATTAGTCGGTGAACGTATGAACATTATTATGGCAAGGTGGTGACCTGGCGGTCTAGGGGTAAGGTGTCGGACTTCTGTGCTAGGGGTCCGGGGTTCAATCCTCGGTCCCGGCACAGATTTATCTGATTACCAAAACCTTCCTTCACCTCTGACAAGACATCTTGTGAATGTGGGGAATGCCAGGCCTCCACCGTGGTTCGGATCCCACGTTAAACTGTAGGTCCTTCATTTCATCTCACAATCACCCTACCATTGCACATTAGCGTAAGTGCGTATAACCCGAACGGGTAGTAAGACGCGGTGCTAATAATAATAATATTATGGCAAGGTTCCTGATGTCATAAAAAGTGTGTTTGAAGTAACTAAAAAAAATTGTCACGAGCTTTAGATATGCACAAAAAAATCACAAAACGTTCGAACTTAAGAACCCCGTGATTGAAATACAATCTCACAGTATCATAAACAGTTGACAAATATAACCAAATATAGTATTTACAAAAGTTACAAAGAAAAAAGAAACGTTTGTTCCACTTAATATCAAAGTGTATAAAATAACAAAGTCATTTTATAGGCTTTAACTTGCACCCTCATAGAATAGTTACCTTTTACAACCACCGTAAATAATTACATTTGTTTATTATGGAAAGATAAATAAAGTAAATATGTGTTTATTGCTTTCGAGACTATACTGTATAGTTTAAAATTTAATAGGATAACCGGTGTTATTTAATTGAAGGCCTTCAGTTCTAGACACAAAACAATGAATAAATAATTAGTAAAAATGTGCGGCACTAAAATATATGATAACTTTAACAAAAGTTTATTCAATACTGTAACATATATATGATGTACAGTTATAAAATAAATATATATTTTGGTTTTAACTCATCTCATAAAAACAATAGTTTGGGAATTTTTTTTAGCACCGCGTCTTACTACCCATTTGGGTAATACAGCCTATGTACTAATCACGTTAGTGCGTTAAGTATGACAAAAGTTGAATTTAGAGGAAGTGTATCAGCATTTGCATATAGGGAGAATGAAAAACTATGCAGGAAAAACCACTCTCGGTAAATTCGACCATGGATACGAACCTCGAACTCTCCGTCATCGGAAGTCTAGTCTAGATATTAGTGCCTTAGACCATGCGGCCACAAAAGCGGCCAATGAAGAATATAAATGTTAGGTTGATGGTAGGATGTATGTGAGATTACAATACATTTGATCAAAATAAAGAAGTGAAGAAGTACGGCCAGAATTATAATTTTTCGATGTAATTTATTGGGCTCACCCACCTTTTCCATTAAAATTCCACTAGAGGGTTAAGAATTTATATAATTTTCACTTCTTTTTACATTTATTTCAAGGCTGCGTTTAGTTTTAGACTTAGTATAAGGTATATAGGAATATAAAATTAAGAGGAAATAAAGATGCATTTAACTTGGAAGATTCACAAAGCCCCCCCCTTTTGAAAATAAACCCAAACCAAACTGATATTGTATCCTTTCTTGATACTTTTAAAGAGAAAGGGGAATTTTTAATCTTGTGAGTGCCATACTAACTCCGAACCCACTAAGTGTTTAAATTAATCTAATATTACAGCTATTTATGATATCATATATTAAAAGTAAGAGAGGAACGCAAGTTAATGGAACATTTATTGTCACTAGCATTATCTCACACATCTTGTTTTTGTGAGTAACGCTAAACAAAAAATGTTGATATTTTTAATTCTATACGTCTCTTGTGTGCGATATATTACTATTGGTTATGTTTACTAGAACTCTTAAACTTGTTTATCTTCAACTCAAATATCATAATGAAAAAATAAATTTAGTTTTAAATTAAAGATTAAGGTTTTAGAACAGGTATGTTCAAACATGTGGACTTTACAGCTTTACTTAGCGAAGAGGACTAAAAGGTGATTGTTTTAACTTAAAATTATGTTTTGTCTCATATTAATTATCTGCCAGGTTCGAACGTTTTCCTGGGAAAAACTACATATGTACTCTTACGGGCCAACCGTACTGTTTATAGATACTAAAATACTCTGATGACATCCCAAGGGAAAATCTGCCAACATGTTCGAAAAAAAAGGAGATAAAAAAGGAGATAAAAAAGAAGAGAGAAGATAAAATATTAGGGAGCTCAGTACAGCTATAAAAGAAAGAAGAATCTCACAACATCCATCATTTCGTTGCGACAATGAAGAGACAGGACCCTTACACAAGATACGGATCTGCGCAAAGTTCCGAGATTCACAGCTATTCGCGAAACATGAACATGTTTTCTGGTTATAATCGAGTGTATCATTATGATGGTCTGTGAAGGTGACTTAAGGTTGTATAGATAAACACCAACATTACCAGTTTGTTATTTACCGCTCTTGCGATTATTGCTGAAGAATATTTATAGATGGCCAACTTGGCCAATAAAAACGTTCTTCTAAAAGAAGTGCGTTTTTTAAAAATCTCCTTCTCGTAAGCGCCTGTTTCTAGGAAAAAGTGATGTCGAGGCACAATTATTTGTCTAGTCTTTTACACATGCTGGGGTCATATGTTTACTAGGATGGACTTTGGAGGAGGAACAAATCCCTAGTTCTCAATTCTCATTCATTTTATGCATAACAAGCAGGAATCAAATCCAGCTTGTATGGTAAAACCTTTTATAATATCTATAATAGAATACCACATATCACATTTTCCAATTTACAACATTTAACATAGACGCAACAGACCTATTTATACTTAATATGGTTAAATCATTATAATTTTCAGTGTTTAAATATATATTAAAATAAAGTTTGATGCAAAAGTTTAGATTAGGCCTATTATTACTAGATAAAAAAAATATTTCTACAGATTAAAATTTCGATACCAATACTTAATGCTATCGATACTTTTCTTTCTATACCACATTCCTAGTTGGTACGCGGTGCAGATGTCCAAAAATCCCAATTTGCTATTTGATATTTTAAAATATGGCACACATTAAAATGGAGGTTAAAGCTTTCAGCATGTCCCCATAGTATTAAAAACCTTGTCTGTTAAATTTTATAGTTATTTATACATGTACATTAGAGAACATACGAAATTAGCTCATTTTAATCAACATTTTAAAGCGAAATATCGTAGTTCTGAGATTAAAATAACTGCTTAGAAACAAATTAAATAATTTTTCTCAACAGGAATACAATAAGACCTGTTAAGATAACTGAAGATTATTTTAGTTTTTTTTACTTCAAAACTGCAATCCTTATAAGAAATAAATACCTCAGTGGGAGGATATTTCCCTTCGAGTAGGTGGTACCCTTAACACAAGCACACTGTAAGTTATAAACGACATGGCACACAACACAGTAACAACATCCATTGATTTAACGGTGGGAGTAGCTGTTATGGGGGACCAGGCATCTTGTCATTGTAAAAGGGGGATTGGTTTTTTGTTGTTGTTGGTCCAACTTCAATCTGTGACTCGGCCGGGTTTGAGAAAGGGTAGATGGGAGGGTATTGATGCTCTCTTCTTAAAGTAGAGCAGGAAAGAACAAATTACATTACTATTAAGACACATGGCTGACTCACTCACTGACATTAATGTTTACCCACTTCCAGATGAGATAGAAATTTGAAATAATTATAACTCTTAGCATGTAACCGCCGGGAAAATTCCAAAAAGTTTAAAATTTTAATTTATAACCCCAGAAAAAAAAATTCAAAATGGTGGAGCAACTTTAAAGTCGGAGCGGACCTTTCTTTGAAGGTATCTGGCTAAATGGCAAGCCCTATTAAAAAGAACGGCTCTGGAATTACATTAGTTTACATCCACTTGCAAAGAAAGCTCATTGGAGGCTTGGGGGCGTAGCCCCCAACAAGGAAAGCGAGTTAAAAATATACAACATGATGTTTGGTCACAGGCCGACCAGTATGTAAACAGTATTAACCATGTTTTTACCTTTAAAGGTGAGATCGAACGGAACGTAATCTAAGGTCGGAATATTGCTTTATTATTTAAATTGTACTGGTGACCTGGTGGTCTAGGGGTAAGGTGTCGGACTTCTGTGCTAGGGTTCGGGGTTCGATCCTCGGTTCCGGTAAGATTTATCTGATTGACCAAACCTTTCCTTCACCTCTGACAAGACGTGTATTAATAACAACTTGTGAATGTGTGGAATGCCAGGCCTCCACCATGGTTCGGATCCCACGTTAAACTGTAGGTCCTCCATTTCATCTCACAATCACCCTACAATTACACATTAGCTTAAGTGCGTATAACCCGAATGGGTAGTAAGACGCAGTGCTAATAATAATAATAATAATTATTATTATAGATTTACTTTCTTTACCTTCACAAGTTATTCTAATTTTTTTTTCTCCTTGAGATTTAAAACTAAAAAACAGCTAAAATCTATATTTTTGACTTGTTTATAAAATTATAAAATACATCTTGGTGTCAGACTCTTTTAGATTACCCATGCTCCAGATTGTTCTAAGATAAAGGTGTTCGCATGTGAATGATCCCGGCGGGAGTTCTTAAGAACCAGTGGGAGATTTCCTATATATTATAAAACAATCGTCTCTCAGTGACTGCTTTAACCGAACAAAAGTATTCTTTAAATTGAAAAATGACACTTGGACAGGGGAATCGAATCCTGAGCCTTTGGCTTAGTACGACAATGCTCTTACCACTGAGCTATCCAGGAATCGTCCCGTACCCAGGGTACATTCTTCACTCATATTTTAAATCAAATTCATGGGTAGATCAGTGGTTAGAGCATCGGCTTACTAATTCAAAGGTCCTGGGTTCTATTCCCATGTCCAGGTGTCATTTTTAAATTTAAAGCATATGATGTTTAAATACGGCTATAGCCACAATTAACAAAAGTAATAGCTTTGCTATTTAATATTTCATAACAAAAATAGATTCTATCTGCGGATAATCTCCTTTAATCACGAAAACGCAGATTAGCGGAGAAATTCGGACATTACAGTATATCTATCATAATTGAACACTTTTCAATTTATATTTTCACCGCGTATCCGTTCGGGATATACACATGAATTAACTACGTTAACGGGATAGAGGCGAGGAAGACAGACGTTCGTAAGAAATGTACCAGAAATTGCGTGGACGAATATTGAAAAACCACTTATAAAAAAAAACAGCCATTCAACACATCATACAGGGATTAACACCACAATTTCCCCATAGCCGGAAATCCAGTCTAACAGGACAGTGACGCGTTAGACCATGCGACCTTAGATATGTGTCAAATTTGGGTTATTTTAACGAATAACATGTTTTTTAGTCAGCTACAGTAACCCCATGGCTTCTTTGGTGATGATTGACAGCTCACAGCTGACTTCTGACAGTCAACATTTAGGTATATACCTAAATTTTGACTGTCAGAAGTGACAGCAACTAAACACATGTTTTTGCAAATCATATGGTTCGGCTTAGGGATACATAATTTGGTCTGGTAGCTTTTCAAAGCCGTCAGCTGTCATTCAGTACCAAAGAAGACATGGGGCTACTGTTGTTTCATCCAAAGGTTCTAAACTGGATATCATCGCCGAGGGAACTGCATGGTTACTATTGGGAAACGGCGTTGTCATTCTCTCGTTTTCATGTGGTCGATCTCCCCTCAAATATAAGAGAAGTTTCGCAATGCTGATTAGTCGAGGTTGCCGGTAGCTCCTTCTTACCCCGGCACACTACCTTTAGACATAACTGAGAGTGAGGAGATTTGGCAACAGTTAACAGAGAGAGGGAATAAATAATGCTTTTATCCATAAGACCTGAAGTTCCCCCAGCAATGATATTGGGTGTAATCACAAAAATCCCCCCCTTTGAACCCGTACGGGCCAACAGATTGAAGTTGGTGAGAACAACGCACGAGGAGGAAGAGAGTGACCTGGCCCACACTGGCGTCCGCAACCGCCTCTTCTGGACAAGGAGCGTATTGGCGCCCCCACCTCCGTCGTCGCGGGCAGACGGGCTACTACTGGGAGCAGAGTCGTGCTTGAGGTCAGCGTCTGCCACCCCTGGCTCTTCCCCCCGCTCCCTGTGTGCGTCAAGGCCACAAGGTCAAGGTCACGGCATCTCTGAGGTCTCACAGAGTCGCTGCGTCGAGGGAATAAGCGGCAAGGAGGGTCGTCGTAGAAGGGAAACGCATGGTTAGCGTCTTTCTACAAAGGGGGGGGGGCGGCTTATGTAGTGATGGGGGAGGGGGCGCATGGTTAAAGTATTCCTGCAAAGGGGGGACTTACAGAGAG
>CABEEJ010001906.1:67413-87156 GCA_901482245.1 Timema douglasi
TCCTCACTAAAATGCATTAACAATAGTTTCGGCTATTTGTTTCATTAATATATGCAATCCTGTACAATTATATATATAATTGTCAATTGGCCGCAAAATCGCCAACTACCGAGTCGCTGATGGCTGCGTTGTCTGATGGCTGTGATCTTAGATAATCACATGTTTATAAGCTGACGACTTCCACGTCTATCTCAGACTCTGCCTTAAACTATGAGTGAAGAATGACCATGGGCACGGGACGAATCCTGGATAGCTCAGTGGTAAGAGCAGTGGCGTACTAAGCCGAAGGTCCCGGGTTCGATTCCCGTGTCCAGGTGTCATTTTTCAATTTTTTCAGAAAATTATACAAGGGGCAGCATTAGCCAAATACCGTGTCGAAGGTGGCTGCGTTATCTGATAGCTCGTGATCTTAATAAAATCAGACATTTGTAGCCGATGATTTCAGCACGTCCATCATAGACTCTGCCTGAAAATATGAGTGAAGAATGAACCTTGTCACGGGACGATTTCTGGATAGCTCAGTGGTTAGTGTATTGGTGTACTAAGCCAAAGGTCCCGGGATCGATTCCCTTGTCCAGGTGTCATTTTTCAATTTTCAGAATATGATATCTAGATGGAGAATTCCTCACTAAAAAGCTTCGGGAATTTGATTCTTACATAGTATCATCCTGCACAATGAGGGATGGGGGTAGAGGACGTCAATGGAAAGATAAGACATATGATTAGCGTATTTCCGGAAGAAAGATGGAAACAGCGTCTTTATGCAGAGAGTATAGGGGGATTCGCAGGGAAAAGGGATTAACTGTCAGCGTCTTTATGCAGAGGCGCGTGACTTTGTAATAGCGCCAAAGTTTCAAAAATGAAATCTATTGTTATTTTTATTTAAATTCCTCAAACATTACAAAATACCCTATAAATGGTGTATCAGTAAACTATTTTAACTCGCTTTAAAAATTAACTGTCTCCTTTTCAATGCTTTCACGAATTAATTTTCAATCAAATACATTTAAATGATTTTGAAAACATTAAGCGCCGTAGGTGAATCGCTTAAGGTGGGAATGTAGGGGACGAGAGAAAAACTAATGGTTTTTGCAGTTTTTGTAGACAAGCATTTTTTTGGGTCAAAATAAACCAAATATTACTCCAGCAAAAAAATAAAGAGTTTAGTTTTCTGCGCATGATGATATCAACAGCTTTTAAGTATATTTAATGGGCATAGTGGCATTAGACGATAAACTTTTTAGATGCTAAGAAAAAGTTGTCATAAACTTTCAGGACGCCATTGACAGATATTAAAGAGCTGTTCAGGGCACCATGTGAAGAAAATTAAACCTTTGGTGGAGAAATTTTAATTTCTTTAGAACAAAAAAATGTTATGATATAAAAACTGAAAAAAAACCCAACCCAACAACATATACTTCTTTCCCATACCATACACTCCCACCTTAATAAAATCAAATATAAAATCAACAAAAACTAAACCTAAAAATAAAAAAATATAATCTACTACTCAAGGAATACAACTTTATAGCTACCATTTTCATAATTTACTCACGCGTCATTACTTATGTTTAAAAGAATTACAAATTGTGGTAAACCTGGAGACAACGCATGAACCAATCTTTTCAGAATTATCACAAAATTAGCAGGCTTACCATTATTTTATTAATACAAAATTCCTCATTTGTGTACGAGTTATCCATAAGGAACTCCCATTTTTCCAGACATTGTATACAGTAGTAAAAAAGAGAGGAGTTAAAATTTAATTTTTTGTATAAAAGTTGAATAGTATGAGGTCATTTAATTTGTGTTTAGGACAGAGAGGGTGCTTTAAACGTAATGGATATATGTAATAGTTACGTAACCAGGTGTATCAGGAGAGGATAAGAAGGGGAGATATATTTATTCAAATCATTGTGTTTAGGCCCATATTTTTCTTTCCCTTATACGAAAAGGCGCAATTATTGAATATCACATTTAAATCTCAAAATTAGTAAGTACTCAAGCATTAAAAAAAAGAAGATATTATTGTTGAAATTCCTTTTGTCTTCCCTGGTTTATCTGGACCCAAAAATGTCCTTTATTTTCCAGGGTTTTCTGGCGCGAGGTAGCCTTGGTTCAGATTCAATCATAAGGTCTCTAGTTAGATCTCAAGTAATGCATAAGATGATATGATTTTTAAATGTTCGTTCACTACCCAGCTATAAAAATTCTTGCCACTTATATATTTTGATGGTTTTTGTGCTGACTGTAATATAAGGTTCGATCTACGCTGCTAGTATAATGTACAATTAAAAATATAATATAAACCTAATTTTTATTGGATTTGGCTCAAGGTTAGTTCAAACAGTAATAATGAAGAACCTTCATATAGAATAATGAATAGTTTTATTGGCTTTATAAATTAAATGAACGATCGAGAAACAATAACATATCCGAAAAAACTTAATAACCTGGAATATTTGTCGATCAGTATACACGAATTAAGTAAAGAAAACAATATCAGCTCGTTCGTATCTGCTTCGGTGGCCACACAGTCTAAGGCTTCACGTTCGCAATAGACTGGACTGCCAATGGCGGGGAGATCGTGGTTAAAATTCCAGTTAGGTGCTCTGAGGGTTATTTTCCTTAATGGTTTACCCACTCTCTCTACGTGTGAATGTGGGTGCACTTCCTATAAATTCAACCTTACTTATACCTAAAACATTAGCATAGTTAAAACTTTTTTCTTAAAACAAGTCTTACTACCCGTATGCATAGTTATTAATTTCGCTAATGTGCTAAGAATGAGAAAGACCAAATTTACGGGAAATGAACCTAACTTTGCGTGGAATTTGAGTGGAAAGCAATTTAGGGAAAAACCACCCTCAGTATACAAAACCAAGACTCGAATGTCTATCTTACCATCAGTGGCAGTCGAGTCTATTGTGTGACGCCTTTTAGAGCACTCGAAAACCGAAGCTAATCTCATTTTAATGACTAAGTTATTTTGTAAGATGTTCATTACGCCTGTTACCTGAATAAAAAATAATGTATCCTGGCAACGGATAAAAGAGTTCTCAAAGGGTTGTTCTGTAGTAGCAAATTGAAAGCTTTCACCAGTATCCGTGTAGAGACTATCTAAAAGGTCAGAGAGTTCCAGAGGTAGAGAGGACTAAGCCCCATCAACCAGCTTCGTATCCGTGGGTCCATAGCTCGTAGTCCATAGCTCGTAATAAATAGTCCCTAGTCCACGGTTCGTAAGAAATCGATAGCACAAATTAAAATGGTTCCGTCTACAGAGTGCTGATCTGTATATTCTTGTTCCGTAGAATTTGGTCGGCTTTTAACTCGCAAAGTACTAGTTTATAGAGCGAAGTTAATAGTTGGGCGCGCATCGAAATAAAAGCACTAATGACAGTGAAAGGATCCGTTGCTAATTATATAAGTTTTGTGGTTCAAATCGTGTTTAAATATATATGTATTTTCTTAGCACCGCGTCTTACTACCAGTTCGAGTTAAAAGCATATGTACTAATTACGCTAGTGGTTTTAGGAATGAGGAAAATGATATTTTATAGAAAGTGTGCCCACATTTGCGTGGAGGGAGAGTGAAAACTCTTCTAGGGGAAAACCACCCTCGGCACATCCAACCGAGAGTCGAACCTCAATCTCCCCATCCTCAGCAGTCCAGTATACTTCGAGAGTGACGCCTTAGACCATGCGGCCACCGAGGTGGATAATATATGTATTGTAACTGTAAGTTACTTAACCTACATCCTTGGAAGGTTTATATAAAAAAAAGTTGTTTTAGTTTCTTTTATTGATCAGGGTTGACCTGGTGGTCTAGTGGTAAGATGTCAAGACTTTTGTGCTGGGGGTTCGGGGTTCAATCCTCGGCCCCGACACAGATTTATCCGATTTCCAAACCCTTCCTTCACTTCTGACAAGACATGTATTAATCACAACTTGTGAATGTGTGAGGAATGCCAGGACCCCACCGATGTTCGGATCCCACGTTAAACTGTAGGTCCTCCATTTCATCTCACAATCACCCTACCATTACACATTAGCGTAAGTGCGTATAAACCGAACGGGTAGTAAGACGCGGTGCTAATAATACATTATTGATCAGCTGTAATCCTCCTTGACGTAGACAATTTTCTTTCGAAGATTTATATTGAAAAAAATTCTTTTAACATCTCATTGGTTGGCACGGTCACGTGATTAAGGATACGGACTCTGTGGATGCGAATAGAAATTCTATGAACTATGGACTAGGGAATCTGTAGAAGGGGCTCTACGGTTAAAGCAAGACCCACTCACTTATTCATTTGTCCTGTAAGAGCAGTGGTAAATAATGCACTTTGATTTCTAAACACAAGATTTAGTGGCCTCTCTTCCAACAGACAAGCTTGAATGAGTAATAACTAAGCTGTCGCATTGTCCTATGATTAATTTAAGTAATTGGGGAATAGATTAAATATGTTTAAATCACGTGCACGAACCTAGCAGCATTAACACAAAAACCATCAAATATACAAAGTTAATAGCATTTTCGCACGCATCGTCCAATTTCATCGTAGTTGATTGTATGTTTTATATTGTATGATAGTTCTTTATTAATAACATGAAGCTTGATTGGTGTTACCTTTGACGATATACGGCTATGTATTATTTTATAGCGTTTGTTGATTGCATACACACACACATACACACATCTTTTTTATACGTACATACACGCGTATATATCCAAATTTACAAAATACGCACACATGCATACATACACTTGCATGGATACATAAATATATACATACATATCATAGAGATATATACACATACACACACATACACGTAAGATACATACATACATACAAACAAATACATGCATACTTACTTAGACACATGCATACATACATACATACATACATACATACATACAGATACATACATACTTACTTAGACACATACATACTTACTTAGACACATACATACATACATACATACATACATACATACATACATACAGATACATACATACTTACTTAGACACATACATACTTACTTAGACACATACATACACACATACAGATACACACACACATGCATGTGCAGAAACAGACATGCATACATACAGATACATAAATATACATACATACACGCACAGATGTACATATATAGACACACACATACATGTATTCTTGACAGAGATAACTAATGGTAGGGAAAGGTGGTGTTTTTTACTTCATATGTCAACCAAGCTGACATGGGGACTTTTTGTAAGTCTCGACTAATGTACATTCTTTTATCACGGAGAATATAGACATCTACAGTACACCCAACTTGACAGAGAAAGATTTAAGGATGGAAGTCTAGCGTTGTGATTTTGTCTTCTAGAGATGGATATGAAGTTTAGGCTACAATTTAAGTTACTTAAATTACATTTCTTATCCTGAATAAATTTTCAAAAATTATATTATTAAGTTATCTTGAAACTCCATTATGTGATGCACAATAGGGTAAAATTTAAAATGTATTTATCAAGAAGAGTGTGATATTTGCTTAAAACTTTTTGAATCGGTGATGCAAGAGAGTCCCTTGATACAATGTTTTAATAAAATCTAAATATAATATTATTTATTTATGTCTGGGAAATAGAATATATTAAATACTTGAAAAAATCCTAAATTATGGGAAATTTTATTTAATACTAAGATTAACATTTTTATGGTCTATAGGACATTTTTGAACTAATTTATTGTTAAAAATAGCTCCTAAAATTCGAAAACATTTTCAACTTCTTTCTTCTTTTGAAATAAAGTTAGTCACTTGTACTAAATTCTTTTGAGACTTAGTAAACTTTCTAGATCAGTTGTTTGAAACTGAAAATTATTTCCTTTGATGTAGTATATATCAATGAATGGGTCTTGATTTAAGGCGCTTCTGAACTACAAGATCTTTTGAGTACACCTTAACATATTGGGAATGAAACCTGTGTAGCATTTATTAGTAGTTGGTTACATACAATTACAGGCGTTACTTTGAGCGTCCAGAAAGAAACAACAGGGCGGGCACAAAACAATTGTGGTTAAAGGGTGATTTACACGGTGCCGCTTTTGATAATATTCGCTGGCTTCTTTTGGTGCAACCTTGACGCTTTCCCTGAGCAAATATCAGGCAGAAAAATTCTTTATCTGATAAACGTTTACACAATGCTTCTAAAAAGTGAGAAGTAATCAGCGTTTAGCCGGTCTTGAGTGTCATTGCGTCAAAATAACTCACCTGCTACGTGAGTCTCAAACAAGGTTTGTAGCGAGCTGCCCGTCTCACGCATGCGCATTAAGGCAGACCCATTCGCTGGTCGCTTTTGAAAGCGCTGACACGCTTCTTCTTCTTCTGACGTTGCTAGTAAAAGTAGCCAGTTATTCGCTTTGCGGGAGCGTTAAAGTTGGACATGTTCAACTTGTCAGCTAGCGTCTTTTATTCGCCGAGTATTCAAAATTATGACACGAGAGAGTAAAAGAAGCCGCGTCTTTGGAATCTTGTACCAGCGAATTAACCAGCTTGTTCAAAGCGGATAAAAGCAGCACCGTGTAAATCACCCTTAAGTTAGTTTGAACAAAGTAGCTTTATAATACTAACGGTGACCCGTAATTAAACGAAAACACAAATATGACTAACTTTTACATTTTTTAAAATAAGTATATACGCACAATTTAAGAGTGGTTTATCACCTACTGTAATCAGTAATCCCCTTAACAGTCTTGACAATAATTTGCCTTTGCCCCCCCCCCTTTTTTTTACAAATACCAACCTAACAAAATAAATAGCACAAGTTGCTTTCGATTTACTTTAAATCGCGTTTCAATAAGCTTATTTATTTTAATATAAGTGAAATATATTGGAGAATGACTTTTCGACACGAGAATCAAACCTTGGACCAGGAGTAATTTCTCAATTATATTTAACTAGAATGAAATATAATCCCAATACACAGCTATATGAGTAAAAAGGTTAATATTCCCCTAATGAGTATTATAGAAAGATATATTTTTATTTTCAAATAAATTTTAAGCTACACATAAATGAGATGTAGTATTAGATCTTACAATTTTCTAAACTATAACACTTATTTTATCTTTAATGTTTGTGTTAATATATTTTTAATTATAGAGAAAGAACATACCAGAAATATATAATAGTTGTGATCGTTTGCATGAAGACGCTGACAATTAAATATGTAAGGAGTTCTTGAATATAAAATACCCAAGATAACGTAATCTGAATAAATAGAAACAGAATGAATGGACACTTGATGAAAAAACCAACAACAACCCTAAGTTGGGTAAAGAGTTGGAAATTTTTCCTGAAAAGAAGATTAGTTAAGAAACAAGGTTAAACAGGTCAAAGATAGCTGAAATAAAACCAGGCTTATGTTGTATAAAATTATTATTTGGTTTCAAAGGCTCAAACATTTGATATATATTTTATGAGTTAGGAGGGCATTCTAGCAAGTTTTAAATTAATTTTAACATTTTGTTGTTTATGGAATAATCATTTGTAATTTCTTGATGAGAAAACTTTGTCCTAAAATGAGCAATATTGGAGAACTTCTTTAATATGTTAATTTATATGTACTATATATATATATATATATATATATATATTTTATTATTATTATTATTATTATTATTATTAACTTTTAGCTATTTATTAATAACATTAAAGTAATATATATTTATGCTGTTTTAATAATAATGAAAATTTTCAGGTGGGTATATTGTTTACTTAAAGACACATATTTTTTAATTGAGAGAATATAATTAAAATGTTTATTTTTATGATAAACGTTAGTTGAGAATGTATAAGAAGTCATATCAACAGACAAAAAAAATGGTAAACAAATTTCAACAATAGCGTTAATACTCTTAAGGGATACGTTGGCAAGTCACCTTAGTTAAAATGTACTGGGGATTAACACCCAGACCTCGTGGATCCAACACTATAGTAAACTAATATTTTTATTTAAAAATTAATACCTAAGATTTATAGCAAAATATGATCATTAATTTATAGTAACTAAGACATCATGACACGAAAAACAATTATCAAGTTTTCATTGCCAAGCGATAAAAATAAAAGTTTGAGCAAGAGATCCATTTCCCCTGTGATTTATGCTACTATTTCCTGAAGGGAGAAAACTGGACCGTTTCTTTTAGTACCACCTGCGGCCACAAGGGTAGTTTTAGTAGTTGTTCTCAAGTTTGACTTCGTTCGTTTTATGAATTCTAATAAACACTGTTATTCAAGAAGAGATAACGTTTGAATGTGCTAACATTACAACGTTGCCAGTTTTCTTGTTATAAAATGCAGATACTAGTGTTTATTCACTCCTACCAACCCCTAGAAAATAGAACAAAGTTTTTCTTAAGTTATATACATTCATGAGTAGAACAATTCAGATTTATTAGTAGTTTTTCCATTGTTTAGTAACAAATTTATTAAAAAATAATCAAGTGAATTTATTTTATGTAGTCATATAGTTAAAAAAGATTGTATTTTTCTAGGAAGAATTTTGGGTGTATTTACGTAATTTCTCAATTGTATTCAATTTATTCAAACATGTCTAGGTGATAACGTTATCTAGTGAGATCATCAAGCTGATGTTGATATTTGAACGATATATAAATTATATTAAATAATATTGTTTGTTTCAGAACATGTTTTTAGAAAAGTTTAAACAATTTTAATGCGGATTATTATTCATCCTAATAATATTGTATCCCTAAACAACGAATAATAGTATTAACTATTTTATGATTATATAATATTAAATTTGTTGATTTTGTTGGAAATGTATTTAATTAATTAAATAATGAAGGAGGTTTTAAAAACAATATACAATTCAAGGCCTTTAAGGATAACTCTCCAAGTTTAAAAAATCTAATTAGAATTATTAAAATAAACCATTTCTAAGTATGTTTGCTATTTTTTTTTAAAATCCTTGCTTAAAGTTTTATTTTTAAACTATATAAGTAAGCATATACAAAGAATAAATACATGTTTTAAAACATTCATGTGAAACATTAAAGAGAGAGCTGAATATGGCGAACTCGACCTGAAAAAGAGAAAAGATATTATACATGAACAAATATTGACTTTTTATTACATCCTGAAATAGAGAACAGAAAAAAACCGTTATTCTCTTTACGATGTCATAAACCATGCAACAAAACGACACAACCATAGTAAAAACCCACATCAAGACGAAGAATAACGTAAAAACAGACGTTTTGAATTCGAATTTATGTTTTGATACTTACATCCAGCACTGCCTGAACCAAAAATAAAACAATTTTTATGACAACCTCCTTATAACAGACTAAGATATTTCCACACCCACACTCAAATATTTGAGGATCTGATAAGTAAATGCCGAAATCTAAAGAAAGTTTTAGGCATGTGCTTGGAAAAAAATCAAAATATTGTATATATTAAATAAATACACATTGAAATTTGATTTACTTAAACAAACTGGTATACCAATTATTATATATTAGATATCTTGTTTTGACTTGTAGCTCATTAAGTCGCCTAAAATATACTTATGGCTTTATATTGTAAAAATAATATATATATATATATATCCATATATTATATAGTGCACAAACTATGATATTAAAGGCATAAAAATATTATTTTGCAATAAAATAATATTTATTTTTTCATTAATTCTACTTAAAAATACTTGTATATTTTAAAGCTATAAATCCTAACAAAACCTATATTTTATACTTTGTAGTTTATCTTTTTGCTAAGAAATAGTATTTCATATAACATAGGTCTAAAAATTCTAAAGCTATGAACAAAAATCTTAATGTTTCACGTGAGTATGTATGTGATGGTAAATATAGCGACGCGATTGAATAGGAATGGTGGTGATATTTTTTTTATCCCTCCCTTACGAAGTCAAGCCGTTCGAAATGTATAAAATTTAAATATCCTTGGGGAGTTCTCAAGTTTAAATTGCAGCGCTACATTCGTGGCACAGTTCCAAATAGGGTTATTTTTTTTCTAGCTATATGTGTGTTCTTTGCTCTAAAGATGAGCCACACGTATTAAAGCCGCGGTGTTGCTTAAAGGAATTGATAGTGACTAATGAGTTTGTCTCAGATTGTTAAATCACTAATATCCGAGGCCTACTTAAAGTAATTTTTTTTTAAATCCCATAAACTATTCTTCTTACGTCTATCGATCAAACTTTTTCAATTATAAAAGTGAAAAATGAATAAACAATGTTTAAAACTTTTAAACACTACACAAACTTTTATAGTGATTATAAAAATATACGTATATTAAATAACTTAGAAGCAAAGTCAGGTTAAATTATTGTGTCATAGGATTTAGAAATGATAAAATTTCAAAAATGTAAAATAAGTTGTTATGTAAAGTGTTATAAAAAGAACCACTATAAAATTAAACAGATTTTAAAGAAAAAAAAAATGTTAATTTATATAATTTGTTTAAATCACCTCTTTGAGATGAACCAAATCCCTAAATATTGAAACTAGAAATCGTTAAAGTTAATTTAAATAAATAAATATTTTTTTAAAAAAGTTTTTGCTTGACAAAATTTAATGTCTGCAAATATATTGACACCTATATTTAATTTTAAAATTGATGTCAATGTTGCTCTTGGACAAAATTTATTTAATTAAAGTGCAATGTCTCGTTCTCTGAAATGAGGTTTTATTAATTGTTTTTTACTAATTTTGATGAAAGCTCACGGCTGGACATTTTTTTAATTAATCAAATGAGAAAGTGCGGTTTATTATATAGATATATATAAAAAGTTACACAAACTAAGTTTAAATAAAACCTTCACTAAACTAAGGAAAATACCAATATGGTCCTTCTATCAAGATTTCCTTCCGTTTTTTAGGTGAAACTCTTGAAAGGCGATAAATCGTTCATTTTTTTAAAACTCTAGGTTGGATTAGATGTTAGGTTTGTGAGAAAAAGTGCACCTGGAGTGCAAAAATTGCGAGGATTCAGCGAGATAAAACTTGATGTAGACCTTACAAACAAAGAATCCCTGAAGAGCGGGGGAAAAAAGTAAAAGAAAAGACTGAATTCTATTTAGTGAATTGTGAGTTTACAAGCATACATGTTTTATAGAAAACACAAACACGCCAGATTGATAAAAGGAAGGGGAGAAAAGAAGTAAAAGTCAGAAACTCTATTTATATATTATACAACGCCAAGAAAGTTTTAGTTTAAAAATAATGTTAAATATACAACTTTAAAATAAAACAGGTTCGTTAGAGTTACATAAAATACACTCAAAATAATCATTTATAAAACATTTCCCGATTCGATAAAATCAAATTTCAGTTTTTGTTCAAAATGATTTGCCGTTATTAACAACTATACATATATATTTTTTGAAATGTATAAATATTTTACAAACCTTTAAGTTTCAAACCCTCTAGGTGACAAAAAATATTATGTTATTGTGTTTTTTTATTTCGATTTAAAAAAAATCCAATTAAATTTTCTTTGAATTTTTTCGAAATTTTTGTAAAAATATAAATGGTACAACCAGAAGTTTATTAAACCACCACGCAACACTATTAGCGAATTTCTGTTGACTGAAATAGCCAAGAATATCAAATGGCCATATGTGGATTTATTCTTAAATGATTATGTTCATTCTTTCATGCTTGGTGGTTTGACACATTGCCGTTTGGCCTTTATGATTCCGTGGGTCACCCAAATTATACATGTGAATTAATGTATATACTTTGAAAATTGTCTGAATATTATTTATAAATCTTAACGAAAACAACATACTTATAAAAATTGTATGTGTATAAAGTTTTTCATACGATATCATGCCACATTATTCGAAAATAATGTTGTTTATAATTTTCTAAATACTCACTTTAATAGTAACACAATTATTTTAAGACACATGATTAAAAACAAAACAATTCAACTTACCCATGGCCCCGTACATTAGACGAGTTTATTTACAAAGAGACAAACACATTAATGTACAAGTATAGTTTTCTTTGTTTTGATTTATTCCAGAAAAAAATAATTGAAGCCTTTAGTTTTAAGTAGAAAAAGAATGTTATTAATAAACAAAAGAACACACAACACAAAAAATAATTAAATTCTGGTTAAGGTTTGGTAAAATGTACAATTATAGAGGTTGGTTTTAAATTTGATAATAATCGTAAGCTATTGTTTATAATTGTAAGTTTATAAAGATTAACACTAACTTATGGTTAAAACATCAACATCAACATAGAATTGACTAGAACATATTATATTGTTTTTAAAAGCCATGTTGGATTACATTTATGACTTAACTTTACAATATTCTGACGTTAGGAATCGTACAATGTTTCTCAAGTTTTTTGAAAGTGTTGATATATTATGAAGAAAGTACAGTACAAGCTGACAGGTGAGGACTAAGGGAAAAACTTTTATATTTAGTTTAAAAAGTGACTAGGGAACTGAGCATGGACTATGATTTAGTGGTATAAAAGTTTTGAGTATAACTTAAAAAAAGAGTTTAGAATTTCAGAGAAAAAAATGCTCTTAAAGATTCATAAATAAATGAGTGGGGATTGAACAAATTTGAACGTACATTATTTAATATTAAAGAAAAAAACCCATAGATATATGTGAGAAAAAAACAGCTCAAATTGTATAAAACTTGCACAATTTAATTCGATTTCAACCAAATGTGTAAACACCAATTTAGTCAAAAGAAAATCTTCAAAATTAGGTTATTTTGGAGGTGTTCGTTATTTGTAAACGGAACATAACATTCAGGTTGTGGCATACCTTAGGCCAAAATATCGTAAAATGGCCCTTGCCAATTTCTTATTCTAGATATATTATTAAATTATGGCAAATAAAGGATGATAACGCTGTTAGGACTGTAAAGACAACTTTCAGACGCCCTAGTATATGTTACGGGCAAATGCCGAGTCCCAGGCAGATAGAGATCTCTCGACCGGTTTCGGGCAAAGCCCGATGTATTTCGGGATGTGCCCGGGCAAATCAAGATCTGACCGATCGTCTTTGGGTAAATCACAATTCAACAAAAAATGTAAACAATAATGCAAATATTTTTTTTTATCAAAACATTAGTTTGACTACATGAATAATATAAAAAATGTTTATCAAAAAATTAAGAAACTACTTAATTAATTGCCTCTTCTATAAGAAAGCTGTTAAACTTGGTAAACTAAAACAATTTTAAGTAAAATAATTATATTTATATGTTAAAGCAAACAATTATAAATGATAAACATGATAAATAAATAAAAATTGACAGTACGAAAAAATATGAACGGACTCAAAGTTCGTTTGTTGGTGCATTGAAAAGACGAATGGTACTTTGAATAGCATTTTATGCTTTTTGCGTTGCATCCACATTTTTTATTTGAACATTTCTGCTGGAAGGAACAGTGAACGAACCCCTCCCCACCAGCTCGCGATTCTTTTCTACTTGCTTCTCGAAGACTTATTTCTTTATTTAGATCGTCCTCTACTTTTAGAAATTATTCTTTACAATCACTTATTCGTTTTATTTAGAAAAGATAGTTAATTGTACTGTTTACAGTAACCAATTTATAATAACCGTTATCAGTCACTTCTAAAACCAGCCCCATAATATTATTTTCATTGGATTTTACTTTTATCTAAGCTAGAAATTGGAATTTTCACTGTTGTTCCAATAGACAGTTTTGGAAACGCCTTTCCACTTGACAATTTAAAATTTTTGCCTGTTTTTCCAGGCTTTCAAGAGCTTTGGTCTTTGAATTTCCTTATCGTTTCTTACTATAACATCTCATGCAATACAATTTGCTGTCTTCTCTTACTGCACACGTATCATGAACTGATTCAAAGTAAGTTACACGCATTACTATACTTATAGTGCATCTCACAGATACATGTTATATTTTCATTTTATACTGGAATTACATCTGTAAAAATAATCTGACTAGAGGTTATCTCTTCGTGATTTTGTTCGGATGAATCATGCCTTCGGTTGATCTCTTCGTGATTTTGTTCGGATGAATCATGCCTTCGGTTAATCTCTTCGTGAGTTTGTTCGGGTGAATCATGCCTTCGGTTAATCTCTTCGTGATTTTGTTTGGATGAATCATGCCTTCGGTTGATCTCTTCGTGATTTTGTTTGGATGAATCATGCCTTCGGTTGATCTCTTCGTGATTTTGTTTGGATGAATCATGCCTTCGGTTAATCTCTTAGTGATTTAGTTCGGATAAATCATGCCTTAGGTTGATCTCTTCGTGATTTTGTTTGGATGAATCATGCCTTCGGTTAATCTCTTCGTGATTTTGTTCGGATGAATCATGCCTTCGGTTAATTTCTTCGTGAACAATATGTAGTACATGTTGGAGGTCTTCCGAAACTAAGCTATTTAGAACATTATTTGGTAGCACAGATGAATTTAATCCAATATGAGCTTTACGTCTAAATATTGCTCCAAACGAAGTCTGCTGTATTCCACTATGAAACGAACTGTCGTTTAGGGAATTGGCAAAATCTCAGTCCCTCACTGCACCACTTTGAATTATTCTCTTTCATACAAGTAAAATAGTATCTAGATAATCCGACATGTCCTCATGACGTGCAATTTACATTGTTGTACAGTATCCACATGCATATTATTTTCCCATTACCATCGTTTATTTGTCAGTGAGTGAGCCACATACTTTCGTGGTTGGAGCTCTGTTCGCCCGCCTTAGTGAAATATTTGCACCGCACTCGTTCATACTGTGTTTGAGTTTTGCATTTTCCCATTAATGTAATTTCACTGTGTGAAAAATATGGCAAGTGAAAAGAGAGAACAAAAAATGGGTTTCTTTCAAATTAAGAAAAACTTCAATCCTTAAAAGAATAATTATTAACAAACCCTATTTAATTCCTATTCTGCACTTTTATTAACAGTAGTTTGGATTTTTTTTTCTCTGCCTTTCCCCCTCCTCCTTCCGTCTCCGTATTGTCCGACATTTCGCTAATCCGACCATCTGTCGGTCACATTTAGGACGGATTATCGAGATTCTACTGTAAATATATATTTCTACATTCGGGTTCCCACACTAAACACTTCTCTTGACTTTGGGAATAATTTGAGGTTTACCATGGGCGATCTTAAACTCTTCCCGCATGTTTTTTAAGTACATATTTTATCAAATTATTTAGAAACTCAAGACCATTGTCAGACCGCAGCATACTTGGAGCTCTGATAAAACAAAACACATTAATTAAACTATAGGCAATTTCAGCTACAGTTTAAATTTTTAAAGAATGTAGACAAACTAATTTACTGAAATGATATTGATAAACCATTAATAATATAAATTCTCCATGGCATGGCAGTAAGATCTTCTTGAGCCCGAGCGTTAATTTCATTAAAACTTATAAGTTTCATAACTAAACATTTTTTTTGGATGAATGAGCTTCTTCTGACGGGGTTCACATGGATTTAAATATATAATTATGATATTTCCAGAAATTATTCTTATATTTTGATTTTAGACTGATTTCCATACGATTTCGACCACAATGGCTAGTAGTTGAAGGAAATGAATTCAAGATATATATAAAAAAATCACTCTCATGAACATAATATATTTCACCTTTAGTCTTTGTGTTTTGGATAATTAGTTTGTTTGTCTCATTTATTGTTAAAACAATTTTTTTTAAAAAATGATCTCTTAGTCATTGAACGACTTATTTGCGACTTTCTTTGCCCCTTCCACGTCATTCACTAGTTCATTATACTGTTCTTCCTTGAGACAATCAATGGAATCCCGTTTGTTCATTTAAGAATAATTTTGCGTGAGACAGTGCTATCATATTACGACGCAATAATTAACTGCTACACACTAATTACTACTTCTAACACTGTCGAGAGCTGGATGAACAATGACTCGCCTATGCTAGAGTAACCTGGAACGTGGCCTTGAGACAGCTTGGTCGAGGGTACTAATGGTTGGATTCTAATTTCACGCCTTTTCTTAAGCTCTGACACACTCTAATACAAAACATAATTAGAAGAAATTCGCGGGGGGAAAAACATTTCCGTTATTGACTAGTGTTCAGTGTAGGAATTGTTTTCTGAAAGGCCTTTTTTCCTACCAGAAATCTATTATATAGTAGGATATTGGTAGGAAAAAAGACCTTTCAGAGAGTAATTCTTACCGTGAATGGAGTAAACGTAAAGTTTACGTTAAGTATGAGGTTACTTTTCATAATTAATATGCAAAATATATTAATAGCGTAACTTTATTATAAGTACAGATAGTGTATAATATAATGTTACATTCACATAGTAGAATTGATGATAATAACAATAATAATAATAATAATACACTCATCCCTGATATTACATTGTGCAGAAATAAGCAATTTGACCCCTGTGTTAAATGGTCACATCGTGATTTAACCAGCCACATCCCGACATGCAATGGAAAATCAGGCTTTGCCCCAAATTGGTATGCAGATCGCGATTCACCCGGGCAAATTGGGATCTGTCCGATTTTGGCTTTTGCCCGTGACATATAGATTAGATAGGCAAACCGAAGCACATCTATGCTTAGCGCCATGTCAGGTTGCCTACACGAAATATTACAGGATGACTAGGAGCTACATATTTTTCTTCCCTAATTCTTCAAAAATGTTGATATGCATACGCCTCAAACGGGCAGTAAATTCTTATATAATCTGTACTCAATTCCAGATAAATAAATACCTCTAAAAATTCAATGTACTAAATTTTATAGTAACTTTGTTACTTAGTCTTGATTTTTATGCACTGTGGAATGACATTCTCATTTTAAAATATAATTTTCGTAATGAACCTTACAAACAAGATTCGTTTGGAATAATTTAGAAGAAAATAATTATATTTTAAAACAACAAAACATTACTGCTTGATTTGTGAATCCAAACAATCTCACGTTGTCAAATAATTATACATTTTTGTTCAGAATTATTATTATTATTATTATTATTTTATAAATGAGAAAGGTATATTTAAACCACAAAGCTAAACAAGTATATTACACCTAGGTGCGATTTGAGGTTTTATTTAAATATGTGTCAGAAAAGTTTGAATTTAAAACAATCTCAAAACTAAGCTTGATTGTGATAAAATCCCCAAAGAAACATTTACTATTCTAAGCGAAATGATTATCTTACGTTTACAAGTAAATATATTTAAGAACACTATTACGTTAATTATAAGATTAAAATGTGTACGTACAAACATCAAGAAACGCAAACGGTACGGTAAAAATATATATATATATTTTTTAGATTAAGAATTTTGACATTTTTAATAATTGAGATCTATACTTAATTAGAAATGAGTGCCCGTAGTAAAGATCTAGTCAAACAGTTTTAAAAAAGCTTATGTATCCTGAGCAAATACTCGTTACTTACTTGGTCTCATCGATGAAGACTGCTTCAAGCACCCTCGCTGCATAGTGAAGATTCTTCTGAAGTAGTTCGGCCGAGATCTCCCCCCTTTGAAGTTGCCGCAGCAAACATCGCAACCTGGGACAGACAGAACGAGACCACAGCGGTCAGATAACTTCCATTTGTACAGTCAACACTTTGTATATACATACACACATACATACCCACCCACACACCCACCCACACACCCACCCACACACACAGGATGACATGCACTGGACCTAATTTCACAAGACCTAAAGTTTAGGAGCTATGCTTTAGGTCTTATAAAATTAGGTCCAGTGAAGTTAGGTCTTGTAAAATTAGGTCTTATAAAATTAGGTCTTGTGCCTTTAGGTCCACTGCCTGTTTGAACAATTAAGGATATTTTAAAGTAATCTATGAAAAATTAATTTTTGGTCCAGTGCTTTTAGGTCCAGTGCCTTTAGGTCTAGTAAAGTTAGGAGCTATAAAATTAGTTGTTATAAAGTTAGGTCTTATAAAGTTAGGTGTTACGAAGTTAAGAAATTTAGTTTAGGAGTTGTGACTTCAGGTCTTATAATTTTAGGTCCACTGCCGCATGTCACACACACATATATATTCTGATGCTCCACGTTTTATTAATCATCCGGAATACCCGGATATTCACTTTTATAACTATGGAGTAGAGATGAGTATGATAAAATAACGAAGAAATGTACTCGCATTTTCACGGAGAAAACAATTTAAGAAAAAAAAACTTGAGATATATCCGAATGGGATTCAAACCTCGATCGCAATGGTAAATCATACAAAGGGAGAGCTAACTAACGTATTTGTCTACATATTCTTAACAAAAAATAATAATCGTGAAGCAACTACCATGGGATTTTTCTAAAACGATTTTAACATTTATAAATATGTTATTATATATGAATTTTTTTTAAGAACTAATAAATCCCTTATCTGTAATTTTAAAAATTGTTGCGTTAATTTAAGCCAGTAAATATTATAACCATTTAACAAACAATGTTGGAAACAAATAAATTAAACTATCTTAGTAAACGGTTTAACTTTAATGTGTATACAGCATCATTAATATAGTTTTCCTAGTTCTCATTTTCGAAATATCAAAAACTTTATCTCCATCACCATAAAAAAACACGACTTAAGGTTTGTCATAGCAAAATGAAACTTAATTATGAAAACAACTGCTATTATGTACATATTAATATCATTTTATTAATTCGAGTTCTATTTTTTTCTAGAGTTTTTTTTGGGGGGGAAGGGGGAAGGAGAGAAAATATTTGTTCACATCAAAATATTTCATTCCATTGTTCGCCATAGAAATACAATAATAATTATAATAATTATTATAATTATAATAGAATAACGCGCTATATATCTTTTACTACACAAAACAAATATAGTCCGCACCTTATTAATAAAGCTTTTCTTTGTATAGTGAGCATTAAACCACCGCTACAAACAAATTAATAATAACTAGATCCTTCATTTCAGCTAAAATAACACATACATTTCTCTTCTAATTTAATTTCAATATTATATTATCTCCTCTGGTTTTACGAGCCCTTTGCAATAATTATCATGGTTTAATAATGGGGATATGGATCTGCCTTGAAAGCATACGAAGTTAATCCAAAACAATTTCATAAAAGCACAAAGACGGATATAGCTATATAACTAGCACGAGAGCCGATATTGTATCTGAGGGGATAATTAAACTGTGCACACTTAGCTAGTAATAAAATATCTCTCTTGCAAGGGAAGATGGGTGTCGACATTTGCAGAAAGAGTATTGTAAAGAGAGAGAAGGACGATAGACAAAGAGAGAGTTGGATGGGGAATAAACCAGACGAAAGAGATGGTGATATTTACATAAGCACTTCCATGATACCTCCCAGTAGACCTCAACTTACTACAAAAGCTCCAACAATTCAGTGTGTTTACTTACAAAATACTGCTATTATATGACGTCATAGCACAAGAACAATGAGGGCGGACGGACTTGTCCGAAATTTGGCGTAGTAGAGGAGGGTTGAGTAAGGGTTAAGGCAGAGGGACCAAAAGGGAAATTTTGGGCCGAGCTAAACCATAATTTGCCTTGGGTGAAAAGGGGGAGGGGTCTGACTTTACTTAGTTTTGTCGAGTTTTCATTGGATAACTTTGAAGTGTAATCACTACAGAGTTTAACTCTCTCTGTAGATTTTAGGTTGATGAAAGAGAATAAAAAGGGAGTGGGCTTGGGGGGGGGGG
>CABEEJ010001906.1:87174-102682 GCA_901482245.1 Timema douglasi
AGGGGTTGTCTGGACTCTAGGGAGTAGAAAATAGAGGGTAGATTAGCTGAGAAGCTCTACCGTGACTTTGATAACATTTACAGGGTTGGTTTCAGATCAAGCTGTGTGATGAACTTACAAAACCCTCCAAGTTTCGGTAATAGGTGCTGTTTTTATTAAAATTCTTTTGTGATTTCTCTCAAATGGGTATTTACGAATGGAGAAGTTACGAAATAAAATGATCTAAAGAAATTTAATAATTATATTTCATTGTATCTCATATAAGACAATTAATATTTAATTAAATAATCAGGGCCCACCATTATGTAGCTTATTTTTATTTGAGGAAGTTTTTTTTAATGTACTCTTTCTTTACCTTGAAGGGTAGTGGGTTTACCTTGACGGATGACACTAAGACTTTATATTATAAATGATACCATAGCGGAATAAGCCCTTACAACATAAACGAAATATCCAGTCCAGTTTTCATAGAAAGAGCCTTACACGGCAGCTGTAACAGGATCTACTTTAACGTCTAAATACAAGTAATGTGAAATGCAGCTGATACTTTTGATAGATAGATTAATAACTTAAAAATAAAACTAATACTTACTTACAATATGGCATTAGGCACTCGAAATGTTTTTTTAGCACCGCGTCTTATTACTCGTTCGAGTTATACATTTAAAAAAATGGGGTGTGGCTGTGTCATGGACACGGCCGTGTGTTGTACGTGAATACGTTTACGTAACGGGCTATATATTTTTTTAAATACAATATTTTTATTTATGTATTTAGGATAAAAGCAAGGAAACAAATAATTATTGTGTTACAATATAACTTTATTAATTATAGGTCTGTGATACGAAAAGTACGACACAAATGGCATACAAGATACATCAAGATTTCTGGTATTCTAACACCTTATTATATTCACTGTCACTACTTTAAACTAATGTTTTATATACAATCGATAGATTTTGACGACAGCTGACGATTAAAACTCAAACGAACATCGTAGCTTCTCCGAGTCGAAAGTTATAATAATTGCAAATCTCGATACGCAGCAAAATAACCTCAAAATGGCGGCGCTTCCCCCTCCACCACGTGAGATGCGTCACTGTTCTCGCGTATTGTAATGCATTCTTTGATCCTTTAGCTATCCAGTGGTATAATTTAATTTTGGATGTAGAGGATAGATTCGAAACTACAACGCCAAACTTTATCCCCCGATTTTGTTATCATTAGGTCTTTTGGATTGCCCCCATATGGTAGCAAATTTAAAGATGTATTCACGTCAAAAGATTGGCCCTTTTCATTTGGCATGGAAATGCAAAGCTGTGGGGAAAAAACTGTAATTTTCAAGAATTTTTACTATTTTGCAATTTTATTTTCAGGAACGGGTTATTCAAGAATAGAAGCATGTTTATTAAGTTATACTTTTGACGTGAATACGTCTTTAAATTTGCTACCATACAGGGACAATCCAAAAAACCTAATGATAACAAAATCGGGGGATACAGTTTGGCGTTGTAGTTTCGAATCTATCATATACATCCAAAATTAAATTATACCACTGGATAGATAAAGGACCAAAGAATGCATTACGATACGCGAGAACAGTGACACATCGCGCGCGGTTGAGGGGGAAGCTCCGCCATTTTGAGGTTATTTTGCTGCGTATCAAGATTTGCAATTAGTATAACTTTTGATTCGGAGAAGCTACGATGTTCGTTTGGGTTTTAATCGTCAGCTATCGTCAAAATATATCGATTGTATATAAAACATTAGTTTAAAGTAGTGACAGTGAATATAATAAGGTGTTAGAATACCAGAAATCTCGATGTATCTTGTATGCCATTTGTGTCGTACTTTTCGTATCACAGACCTATAATTAATAAAGTTATATTGTAACACAATAATTAATTGTTTTCTTGATTTTATCCTAAATACATAAATAAAAATATTATATTAAAAAAAAATAACCCGTTACATAAACGTATTCACGTACAGCACACGGCCGTATCCATGACATAGCCACACCCCATTGTTTATATATACACCTCATCTATAATTTTAACAGTGATAAAATATCAAAAATATGGACATCTTTCAATAGAAAGCGGCTAATTGCATAACAAAAATTAAGAAAATGTAACCACTAATAACCATCGATATATTATCTTAGAAGAGGTGTTGAAAATATTACACTAAAAATTTCACTCGTTATCGAGAAAACTGATATTTCCAAACGTATGATCTTTCCTCAAGACCTGTTCGGTAGCTAGCGCCATATACGGTTTCTTTGATCCATCTGTTCTTGTTGGCGCGGAAGGATACTTTGGTCAGTTGTGAAGCTACGCCACGCCTTTCACCCTTCCACTCACCCTCCCACAAAATAAGTTTTAGACTTTCACTCGATAGTTAATTGGCACACTTACAAATGTGCAAAAATAACACTCATGGTATAATAAAATGTAATAGTTATTGACAGGTAACAAATATATTTGTATTTTATGACAGGGTCGTTTAGGAAAAAAATAGACTGTTGTTATTTCACAAACGTATTTATATAAAAATATATATTATATTTATAAAATTACATAGCGGAGTATTTGATTAACTAGTAAAAATATAAAACTAATTCCGTTTAAGGTAGTTTTATCACATACAATAATTAATGGTGGCTCAAGTTTCAAAATCCAACTTTTATATCCTACAATTCGTTAGACGGTACTAAAAACTGATATTAGGATTACTGGGTTTAGAAATGTCTCCATACCGGATCGCTTGTGCCTTGCCAGAAGACAAATTGCGTTCCTCCTCCTAAAACAATATTTCACTATTGATAGAATAAAAAGGATTTTACTGGCTAGTATCACACATTTCAATAAAAACTTACTTTACAGCCCATTCCTGGTGTAAAACGGACTACATGACAAGCCGGTCTAGTTTGGTTTGCCAGTGACGGGGAAGTAAAGGTTCGAATCCTGATAGGGTATTTTTTTCCTAAATGGTTTCTCACTCCTATACTATATTGTGGGTAAATTTCCTCATCTGCCCACCTTCCTCTTACCGTAGCGTAAATGTTATACACGCGTATAAACAGATCTGGTAGGAAATCTCGATGAAAGTTCATTAACGTCTTGGTATAAGGAAAATAGGAATACAATACAAGAAGAGTTGTATTAGAGCTTAAAATATATTCATGTGAGAAATGGGTATTAGTGAAAAATTACAATAATTATTGATATAACCGCTCAGCTGTGAATTAAAGCTTTCAAAATTAAGGCACATATTCCTTGAAAACAAACTTCAGGGTCGAAATTACTTTCTATAACCCAATGTTTTTTCCTTGAAGGAATTNCCCCCTCACAACTCAAATATTGAAGTATAAAGGAATAACATTTTATTTCTTATAGAATTTACTAGTGTAAATTCATGGGATTGGTGTTTAGAACAGGATGATTTGGTATATATAGTGGAGTCACACGCTGGTGTTACATGGGGGTTGGGTCTGGGGCGAGTGATAAACATGTGTTTTAATTAGTGTGCTTAGTTCTTTGGTTTGATATCTATTCCATCCCCATTTATTTGAAACTTGCAGTAAAAATGTGCTGGAACATAGCGTGAGTTAGGGTAAGATTTTTTAAATGACCAAACATTCTTGATTTAAAAAAAAGTGCTTCAATAGATAGGTTTAGTTTTACTTTATTTTTGCGCGTAATGATATCAACAGTTTTTGAATAACTTTCATAGGCGTAGCAGAATTTAACCAATACTTATTTCTCCTAATTTAAAAAAGTCTTTATCTAAATGCCATTATGCTCATTAGAAATATTCAAAAATGGTTAAGATTAATGTATGCATAAAATTAAACTAAACGTACCTACCGAAGTAATGTTTTATTTATTTTTGACAAAAATGTTTTTGTTTAAAAAAACCATGCAAAAAATATGAGCCTTAGCTCGTGTCCCGATCCCATCTTAATTGCGTCAAATTTAGAAGTATTCCAGTTTTATTATTATTATTATTGTTTGAGTGATTTCTAGTGTTTTACCGGTTCTCCGTGTTATCTAGGTGCAATGAAACTCTGTATAACTCATATACAAGCAGATAGGCAGTGACGGCTCATGTATAGGCACTGCGGAACTGTAGAACCCCTTATTTCCACTTGATATTATCGATAAAACTTAATATAATGACTCCTTTTTTTTTAATTCCTTATTTATTTTTGTAGTACAATATATATTCCTTAAGCTTAATGTCAGTATTTCAGTAGCCATCCCCCAGTTTATGAAAAAGATACAAAAATCTTTGTATGGAACTGTGCGCTTCACAGTGCCAGTGACGTGGTGTTTGACTGTTGTGCGCATGCGCACATAGGAGGGGATGGGGAGAAAGGAGGGACTGCCAGGTAGAGAGCACTGTTGTTCTCGCAGTTCCGGCTCTAGCGTGATTGTGGAAGATTTTTTTTTTTTACTCAGCGTGTGTTGTGCTTAAAAACCGTGTGCCATATTCCTGAATGTGATAAAGTGTAGAAGAGTGTAGAACTAGATTATTATTTTGCTTCCAGTCATTCTATTCGATTAATTTTTTTCGGTTCTTTTATTTAACAGAAAACATTAACCATGGCCTTACATCCCCAAGAAATAAGTTCTGTGACTGTAAGTGAACTTTAAAAGCTTAAGTTTTCACAGCTATCTCTCTATGAGAAAGTTACAGTTAAGAAAAGAGGTAGTTCAACACCTGATATTCTAATATCTCAGCCACGCAAAAGCAACAACAAGGAATATATTCGTAGCCTTAATTCTGAATGGTACCAACGGAAAAGTTGGCTTTGAGGCTGTGAAGTAAAAAATGCACTATTTTACTTCCGGTGTTAGCTGCACCCGCACTAATTTTAGCTACGAGCCACCACTGCAGGTAAGACTCACCTAATCGCAGCCTTGTCACAGGCATCGGGTGTGTCAACGGCGGGCAGGTTGTCTGTGGCAAGATCCACAGCGTCCAAGGTGTCGTCGTCAGCTAGCGACGAGGAAGAAGGGCAAGGTACCACAGAACCCCCGTTATTCTGCTGTGACTTCTTGGTGCTACTGCGACGGACTATCGTCAACGATCCTTGCTCTGTGACAAAGAATGAACACGGGGTAACATCGTCAAGCTTATAATAGATTTCAGTCCCTTACATTAATTACTTTACTTTAATGTGGAATGAAAGGTGATGGGAGAAAAAAAACCAGTGTTTTTGTAGTTTTTATGGCAAAAAAATTGCTTCAATACAGACATAGAATTTAATTGTATTCACCTGATGACATCAACATTTTTTGAAAATCATTGAAGGGTTTCCTGGAATTTAATGACAGCCTTTTATCTTTATTTAAAAATTTTGTTAGATAATTCCGCCATGCTTATGACCGATATTCAACAACTATTTATATCACCATGTGATGAAAATTAAACTCTATGTTTGTACTGAAGCAATATTTTATTTATTTTGGCAACAAGAAAAAAAATTTCAATAAAAACTGTAGAAACAATGACCTTTTTTCGCGTGGATCCACCCTTCCATTTCACCTTAACAATGGTATGCAAAAAGCATAAAATATCAAGTTTGGCTCCTTATAATTCTTGAGATGTAATGTTTTGAAATAAATTAATAAATATTCAGAGCTTATAAGTTATAATTATACACTTGTTAAAATTATGAAGTAAAATTTTATGGTCGAATGAGCTTAAGACATGCGATTATTGTAAAAAAAATCTTTAGATCAAGAACTTGTTTTTAGAGATTTAGAGTTTTCGAATTCAACCACCTTTTTAATTACATCGGGAACTTTGTTATTATGTTCTAGAGGGTGCATTTTACACATCGTGACACCCAATTTGGTTTCACCATCTTCAATCAAGTTTAATGTTTCTGCGGCTATCCAAAACCTATTCTTTTTTATCCTTAGATTAATGTCAGTTGCACTGGGTTTGAAAGAAGTAAAAGGCGTAAAGACAAAATCTCATGGTAAAGGCTCCTTTTAGAAAATATAAAAATTATTTTTGATCGACATTGAAGCATTTTAATATTTTATTAGTGATATTTAATATAATTATTGATATTATCTATCAATATTGATAGCAGCAGTTCACATTACTTGACAAAATAATATATAAGATTCTTCCTATGAAAAGTGGTTTGTAGCAGACACACACAGACGCAATTGAATATTTTTATTTTTAAAGATAACAAAGAACACAGTTACTCGTACTAAAGGATAATGCAGTTTCCTTGTTTTAAAATACCAAGACAGGTCATAAACATTTCCACTAAAACTTAAGAGCAATACCTCAACTTCAATAACATCGCAACAAAAGGTAATTCAGCCACTGCAGGCATTATAATGGGGTGAAATGAAGGTCGTACTATATCTTTGATGGTCTCTTATTTCATATCGGAGTACTCTACCCGACACCCCACAAAATTTCAACCATCCTCTTCCCTCCCTCTGCAGCTCTCCTCTCACTTTATTCCTCGCAAGTTAAATTAATGCCAACCTCGTAAATTGTTGAAGCTTTACGACCTCCAACCCCTCTTTCATAAGCTTCCCGCCATTTTTATACACACAGGTCATGAAGGGTGTCTACGGTACGGTATAACATTCACTTTGGCTCATAGAGGCAGAACGGACTAAGGGCCAGTTTCATTGTCAAGACTTGGTACGCCTCAAGTTCGGCGCTACACTAAAACACATGACACCCACCTACACTCGAACGGAACGGGCCGGTTTCGATTATGAATCTTACCCTTAATGCCGGGATTACAATCAACGTAACGTTAACTTAACGTAACTTAACGTAGAGGACCTCCTCGTGTATTTAAATGGAAGCGATCACGATGCACTTAACTTAACGTAAGAGATGTCTTGGGAGGTCCTTAACTTTGCTTTACGTTACTTGAAGGGTATCACGTGATTTAGCCAGCCTATCACTATGCGAGTGACGTCAACAGGACTATTTGTAGTAATTCATTTGTTGGTATTATGACCAATGTTTACTCTTTAGCGTAAGTTCTAGTGATCAGACATTGAAACAAAATAATTAAACTATAATAGGGAACTAAATTTATCAAAAAAGTTTAGTAATAGATATTTATTATATTGATTGAAAATTGTAAACATTCACAAATCATCACTGTACAACTAGTACAAAACCACAGTTCATACTCGAGAATGCATATGTTTGGCTCGAGTTTTTACGTTAAGTTAAGTGAATCGTGATCACACATAAGTTAAGTTAACTTTAAGTGAACATTACATTAAGTTACGTTAAGAACGTTAAGTATATCGTGATCCAGGCATAAGTGTAAACCATCAAGTTTTTAAGATTGCTACTTTTCAGGGTAAACGTAGTGTTCAAAATATTAAATGAACGCTCAAAGAAAATATGACAGACGACACGAACATGTCAGAATTCGATGACTCATGCGAATGTAAGCCCCCGTATGATAGTGAAACGATAATACCCAACGCGACAGGAAATGAGCACCTGAAATTTTTCCCACAATGGCGTAAAATCCATTCCGCTAATCCTATTATTTTCTGTCGTCGTCACACAAGTACTGATTGAAATTCTATCCTGTACTGGAATTTATATTGTGGATTTAGAACAGGATTTTATTTAATAGAAGATTATATGATACAGACGTTTTGGTTTAGTCCATCAAGAGATGTTGATAGGTAGAGCTATCGTTTTCGGATTTTTTTTTTGTGTGTAAAATTAAATGTAAGAGTGTAATTTTGTATGTGTTTATAAATATACTGGTTTGTTGAATTACACACATTGAGTTAGTAACTGGGACACATTGGTGATCGAATGGTTTAACGGTTCATTCTTGTTCTAGAATGGATTTCCGGCCACTGAAGTTGGTTGTAGATTCTTAAACTAAATGTACCTAATTAAGCGATACTTGATATATTTTGAGCCAAATACGTTTTTTTCTATAAGAAACCTATAAAAATATGGAGCCTAACTCGCGTTACTCTCTCAGTAGACTAGACTGCCGATGATGATGAGATCCAAGGTTCGAATCTAGGTCGGGTGTACGTATGGTGATTTTTACAAAATGGTTTTCCACTAAATAACTCTTTCTCTCTCCATGAAAATGAGGGTAATTTCTTATAAATATAACTGTCCTAATCCCCAAAACCATTAGCGTAATTAATACAAAAGTTTATAACCCGAAAGGATAGTAGGACGCGGTGCTAGAAAAAATAAACTTAAAGAGTTCCCTTTCTGTTAGTAATGATAGTAATAGTGTTACTCTGTAGGTATTAATAATAATAATGATAATAATATTTAGCACCGCGTGTTACTACCTGTTCGGGTTATACGCTCTAAGTACTAATTACTCTAACGGATTAGGAATTGGGAAGGTTGAATTAAAGGAAGTGAACCCGCATTTGCGTGGAGGGAAAGTGGAAAACCATTTAGAAAAAACCACCCCCAGTTCACCCGACCGAGATTCGAATCTCGATCTCCCCGTCCTCAGCAGTCGAGCTCAACACGACAAGCGCGTTAGCCAACTACGTCACCGAGGCGGGTTCTATAGGTATTGATAGTAGCTTTCATACGTGATAGTTGCAGATCACATGACTTTAATTATTATTATTAGCACCGCGTCTTACTACCCGTTTGTGTTAAACGCACGCACTTACGCTAATGTGTAATGGTAGGGTGATTGTGAGATGAAATGGAGGACCTACAGTTTAACGTGGGATCTGAAACACGGTGGAGGCCTGGCATTCCCCACATTCATAAGTTGTGATTAATACACGTTTTGCCTTCCATAATTGCCAAAAATTGCCAATTTTTTCCAAAAGTATGCTTCAATCTTTTGTTTCACATTTGATCCCCAATCAACCAAACTTTTAACCATTATTTTCAACATTTCAGAACCTCTGGGCAATGTACTACACATTTCAAGTAAAATTCATGACATGACAATGATGGCCTTATACGCAAGCATACACCTTTTTCAAAATTGCCCCGTGTGAATCTGTGTGTCATCTTGAATAGGGTCATACTATGTTTGCAGCTAAACTCTTACATTTATAGGAGCCATAAAAAAAGTTTTAAGACTGTATCTCTAAAATAATATGCAACAAGTTTGATAAAAATCAGCCAATTTTATCAAACATAAAAAAGCGATTATTTACAAAGACACACAGCATGTTCAACTGCATAGGTTAGTTAAAAGGTAATTTTTTAAGGATAAGCCTAAAGATCAACAATTAAATGAGGATTGTGTTAGATTAAAGCATCGATTTTTCGGAAGTAAAAATCCTGATCACCAAGAAAAAAATATTTCTAAAAATAATCACATTGGTATCAATATTAGAGACACGGCCGTCTAAAAAGCACCTCAACCCTTATTCAGACAAAAAGTATAATACTATTTTCGTCGTTAGAATTTTGCCTTATTATATTCCTTCAGAATTTGTGATATTTAGCAACAATAAAAAAATGTTTAAGTTCCTTGTTTAAATAAACTGAAAATATTTTTACCTTAACATTGAGTTTTCGTAAGTATTCTATATATAGTTATTTTTTTATAGGTACTGTTTTTAGAAAATCCGGACAAATTGATAATCCTCAAATAGTCCGAATTTTCAACGCTCTAGTATATGACAAAGAAATTTTAATGAATCGTCGGCGAAGTAAGTAATATTCCAATAATGTCATCATCTTTAACGATTTGTAAAAAACAAACCTGTTATCACTTAATTATTTAATTCCCAGCAAAATCAATCTAAAGATTTTGAAAGCTTAAAATAAAAGAACAAACAGAACATTATTTTTTTTTTTATCATAATTCAATAAACGTCGCGACAGAGAACGAGAGAGAAAAGAGAGAGGGGGGGAAAACAAATGAGGTCGACCACGAGGTTCATCAATAGTCGAGACGCCGGGCCGCACCCTATTTTCCGTGACGTCACGAAAGATAACAGATGGCGTCGCGACGTCACTTGGTCTTCCCTCCTCCTATTTTCCCCTCCTATCCACAACGAACTTTCACCTTTTACCTTCCTCTCAGTTCCCAAGTGCAAACACTTGTATTACGCCTACGGGAGATGTAAAGCGGCCAGGTTATAGTCTACCAAGGCTAATAATGCCATAATGTAACGTCGTGCTCTACTGATAAGAACGCGCTGATTACACACTCCGACACCATCAGGGGGAAGGAGGGGGTAGTTTTGGGGTGGGGAACAGGCGGGTAAATGTTCCTAAACAAGAAAGGAGAGGGCTTTTTGAGGTGGGAGGGGGTGGACACAATGTTCTGATTGGAAAATGTTGGAGAAGCGCTATGGGGGTCGGGGGGGGGGGGGGGGGAAACACCGTGCTATAGAAGGGAGTGAAAGAAAAACGGGATGTGTGTGTGTGCTATGGAAGAGTGGTCTGGGGAGTGGGGAATTGATACCCCCTTCCCCTAACCCTTATCCACGTCGTGTGTGTACAAACCGCTAGTATGTTGTTTCCACAAAGCCTTCTCTCTTTTCACATACACACACACACAAACACACACGAGTGTGGACATAGAATTAATGCCTTGGATGGACAGTTCCTTTTTTAATCGCTGTCGGCCATTAACGGGGCTACAATAACTATTAAAGGCTGACCCCCCGACCACAGGGTGTTTGAAAGGCCCGCCTTTAATGACCCCTTCAATTACGTCACAAAGCTTGGAGCACCTGATACCACCAACATGTTTTGTGAGGCTGTAATTATGTCAAAGCTATTATGTAAGTAATCAGATACAATTCGGGTTAAGGTCCTTTTCACTACTGATTTCAGTTAATTAGCCTATTCTTATATATTTTTTACTTAAGCATGGTGAACAATCTGTCAAGAGTTTGATGTCATAATTGTGTGAGTTTGACTGCCTTTGTTTTTTTAAAATTGTTCTTGCTCATATTGTTATCCGTACGAGGCACTCAAATTTGATTAATAGGTTAGGGATGATTAAAGTAGGATTTAGAGGAAAAGTACTCTTCGTTTATCCTAAAAAATAGCAAACTTACCTTGCATGGTTCCACTATGGCGCAGCTTATAATACATGGTCATAGTGTACTACGTCAAGATAAGACTGCTGGAGGAGGAAGGAGCCAGAGGACAGGGCGCATTGGCGGTCTAAGTTAAATGACAAAACGAATTGACCTGTCGTAAGACAGAACACCGAATAATAAGACTGATACCTTTCAGGGCGAACAGTGTGTCCCGGCATTTTTTTGAAGGGAAAGAGATAAAACTATTAAAGAAAGAACACCCTGAGTACATATGGTCAGGACTCAAACCATAGCCTCCCAATCACTGGCAAATCCAACTATATAGAACCTTGACATCCAAACCACGTGTCAATGGATGTTGGCCTAAGGGTTTACTGTGGTTAAACTTTATTTGGGAGTGATTCACCGTGAGAAAAAGTGTCTTTTATAGTTTTATATAAAAATTGTTGGTCAAAATAAAAAAAATATTTCTTCTGTAGAAACATAAGAGTTTAATTTTCTTCCCATGGAGATATCAAAAGTTCTTGAATATGTGCCAAGGGTGTCCTGAAGTTTAATGACAACTTTTTCTCTTCATTTGAAAAGTTTCTCATCTAATGCCGCTATGATCATGACATATTTCCAAATGTGGATATCACTAGGCGTAGAAAGTTTAACTCTGTTTCTACTGGAGCAATATTTAATTTATTTAGGCCAAAACAAGTTTTACTATAAAACATTGCAAAAAAAATTAACTTTCCTCGAATTTCCTCTAGCCCCACCTTAAACCGTTTCAGCTGTAGCCCCGGGTACATACATAACATACATACCATGCATTACATACATAACATACATACCATGCATTACATACATAACATACATACCATGCATTACATACATAACATACATACCATGCATTACATACATAACATACATACCATGCATTACATACATAACATACATACCATGCATTACATACATAACATACATACCATGCATTAAATACATAACATAAATAACATACATGACATATATAACACTTTTTCGCGTTAATGGTGTAATGAGACGTCAACATCCATCAACATCTCGAATTCAATATATTTGAAGATCACAATACCTTCTCCACCCGAGGGTTCACGAGAAAGTAAAGAGCGTGTCTTACAATTCTATTTATCCCCATATCTACCTGTTTGTGATTGAGGGTACAACACAATTGGTTTGATAAATATAGCTCAAACTTGATATTTAGATGTTTTTGTGTCTTACCTCAAGGGAAATTGTGATTTTAATTCTTCATCTAAAATTAAGTGTAGTTCACAAATGATTGATTTTTGAAAATTCAAAATTTTCCAAAGACTAGACATAGTACATTTTTGTTCACAATTTAAATTATAAGTGTATTTCATAAGATTATCAAAATAATATATTTATTTTCTGAGGAAAGCTTACTAGCGGGTAATTTACTGGTTACATGATTTTTGAAAATTTTGTAACAAAATAGAATATACCATATGATAAAATATGTACAATTGAGTCGTACCATTAATTATATGCTCAACCGCCATTACGAAATAATTGCGGACTACTGTTTTAGATCCATTTCCTTCTACGTAAAAGGTTATCTTTTGCAACACTCACGAATCCATTTACGAAAGCACCTCCCATCGTTTACCAACATCCGGCACAATTCATGAAACATTATATTATCCTGAGTTTCAGCCACGAAAAGGAAACTCCGTAAATAGCTCTACTTTCTCTTGACCCCTCGGAGAGAGAGAGAGAGAGAGAGAGAGAGAGAGAGAGAGAGAGGGTTGTGATCATAAAAACAAAATGAGACGTTTCATGACCGCCTGAAATAAAGAAAAAAAGGTGTTTTTTTTATGAAATGTCCGTCCGTCCGTCTTTACCTCGGGCTAGAGCCGAAACTATTTTACCGATTGGGCTAAAACTTTGGTATCTTGAGGCTCTTCATAAGCTCCCCTAGAGGGTTTTTAGTATTAGATATCCAACCCTAAAATTAAGGGTATTTTACTAAAAGGCAAAAAGGGAAATAAAAGATTTTCTCAAAATTCACTCCAACGATTTTGATTAAATTTTATATCTCTACATTTTTATCATTATAAACAAGATGGAAATGATCATTTTCTCATGGAAATGACCGAGGGAACATGGGGGAAATTTTCTAATTTTCATAATTTATTTTCGACTGTTTGAGATCCGTAATAACTTATTTTAAATTATAGTACTATTAAACATATAAATCTTTTATTTGAAATATATTTTTATAAAGCCAATAATTTCTGAAACTATAAGCAAATATATATTTATATGTATGAATTTGATTTTTATTCTCTTTGGTAGACAAAGACGTTTATCAATACTCAATTTTTCTGTAACAGTGTTCCTAGTTCCTAGTACCATAGAATAAGCAATGATCAGTGTTTAGTATTTAATTTATGATCTTTAGTGTATGAGTCAATCCAACAATGTATAGAACTATTATTTCGTAGGTGACCTGGCGGTCTAGGGGTAAGGTGTCAGACTTCTGTACTGGTAGTCCGGGGTTTAATCCTCGGTCCCAGCACAGATTTATCTGATTGCCAAACCCTTCCTTCACCTCTGACAAGACGTGTATTAATCACAACTTCTGAATGTGTGGAATGCCAGGCTTCCACCGTGGTTCGGATCTCATGTTAAACTGTAGGTCCTCCATTTCATATCACAATCACCCTACCATTACAAATATAACGTAAGTGCGTATAACCCAAACGGGTAGTAAGACGCGATAATAATAATAATAATAATAATAAATAATATTATTTAGTTTAATATATCTTCCTAGTTTTTAGTACATATTTATTTTAAGATAAAATAGAGAGAAAGTATGTGCGGTGCACCGTACCATTTATTATTATGACATGTAAAAAAGTACTTCTTATAACAAATTCTTTATAGGACCATATTATAGGGTGGAACCTCAACGAATTAATATAGCTTTGATCATATATTTAATCGATAACATCAAAGCTATTGTGTTCTTCTATATGATAAACTATCCATAAATTTATCAAAATACCATGGCGTGTGCAGATGATTAGATTAATATTAAAATTTGAGGCATGTTACTGAAATTATCAAATACGGATTCAAATAAATATATTGTCTAAAAAATTTATGTAGCACATGCGACAACCCATCCAGACTATCCATATATGCATACTAATGAAGTTTGAGTGAATAAGGTACAATTTAGAGGAAATATGTCCGTAATAGCGCTGGGGGAGATTAATAAACAAAACTATTTAGTTAAAAGACCTCAGTCCACTTATCCGGGGCTAGAACCTTGACCTTTCCGTCTTCTCCAAGCCAAAACAGTAGATATTGGTAATGAAAAACTTGGTTTTTGAAAACTGAGGGTGGTTCTAATATTAAAACCCATATTTACATGTTACAAAATATGATAATAATAATTATTATTATTAGCACCGCGTCTTACTACCCGTTTGCGTTGTACGCACTTACGCTAATGTGTAATGCATGGTAGGGTGATTGTGTGAGATGAAATGGAGGACCAACAGTTTAACGTGGAATACGAACCACGGTGGAGGCCTGGCATTCCACACATTCACAAGCTGTGATTAATACACGTCTTGTCAGAGGTGAAGGAAGGGTTTGGCAATCAGGTAAATCTGTGCCGGGACCGAGGATTGAACTCCGGACCCCCAGCACAAAAGTCGGACACCTTACCTGTAAACCACCAGGTCACCCAAATGCGATAATGATAGACCTTTAAGGCGAATTGTATTAGATTACTAGATTTTAAGCCAGTCTACGAAAGCTGATTATAAAGTTAAGCGACATAACAAAAACTAATCTTTATTGGATAAGCGTATGGAAGATATGGCTTTTTTAGAAAAATAAATAATAATCTTTCGACCAGCTATTACGTAAAAGTGGATTAGAGTGAGAGTGAAATAAATTAATCCTATTTTTATTGATTAATAAAAAAATGATTTTTTTAAATCAAAAATCCGGCTTTATACTTCCTTCCATTTCATTTGTCTTACCCGGTATTCTAAATTATAGAAAATGGAAGACAGCCTCAACGGGCGCTTACACGTTTACCATCGATCAAGGCCAGCGCAAGAGTTCAATGGGCCCTACGTGGAACTTAAAATTTCCGCTCCAGTTGTATTATATATAATATAAATACATCACGCCCCTGCGTGACGTAAACTGATGATAACACAATAATAATAATAATAATAATAATAATAGGGTACCAAAATACCATCCAGAAAAATGATAAATAATAATAAACATATAAATAAAATAATAAGTGGCGTCCCCTTCCCTTAATCAAAGTGTTCTAACCCGCTTCAGTGGCCGCATGGTCCAAAGCGCTACTCTCGCTTTAGACTAGACAGCCGATGACGGGGAGATCGAGATTCAAATCTTGGTCAGGTGTACTGAGGGTGGTCACCCCCCCCCCCCCA
>CABEEJ010001906.1:105305-130784 GCA_901482245.1 Timema douglasi
GGGGGGGGGGGGGGGGGGGAAACAACACCCTTAGTACACTCGGCAGGGATTCAAACCCGACCTACCCACTATCAAAAAACCAGATTAGACGTGCTTGATGTTTAGCACAGATTCAAAAATGCCAAAATAATAAACAGCACTCCCCTAAACAAAATGGGTATCATAAGCTTCTTTAATTCAAAGAGAGGAATATGACCGATAATAAAAGCCTCAAGAGTAAAAATAAATAAAAGTAAGAACAATTTAAATATGTAATAAAAAAAAAAGGGCAGGGTAGTGACAACAATGAGAAAAAAAGCGAACAAACTAATAGAATATCTATAAATAGACTGAATGTGGGGAGTGCCAGGCCTCCACCGTGGTTCGGATCCCACGTTAAACTGTAGGTCCTCCATTTCATCTCACAATCACCCTACACATTACACTTTAGCGTAAGTGAGTATAACCCGAACGGGTAGTAAGACGCGGTGATAATAGTAATATAAATATACCCTGTTCATATATTGTTCAAAATGCAGTGAAACGAGAAAATGAAGACTCGACTAAGGAGAAGATACAAGACTAATAAATATATCAATAAAATTTAAAGTTGAAAATTCGGGGCGGCTAAGGATAAAAAAAACGGGAAAAGTTGGGGTTGCGAAATATATATATCAAGGGGAATTGGAGTGGCGCTCCTCCATATTTCCAAAGAAGAGGCGCGCTGTCGAGTTTTTAATCAGATTCCTCAGAGGTGAAGAACATTTGGGAAAGCGTGATATTTCTTCGAGGGGACTTGAACGTGTGATTGGAATTTCTAAATAATTTTGGGGGTATAATTCAATATTATAATTTTTGTGATGTTTTTACATTTAAATAAGATTATTTATATATTCTCTTTATGTGCCTTTGGTGTCTTGTTTCATATACGGAAGACGCCTTCTGAAAGTCCTCCATTTACAAATAGATAGATTTTTTACTTCTTCATAGCAAGATAAAAGTATTTTTTTTTAGCACCGCATCCTAATACCAGCTCGGGTTTTACGCTTATTTACTAATTATGGTAATGGTTTTAAGGATGAGAAAGGTTATATTTATAGTATTTGTACCCGCATTCACGTGGAGGGAGAGTGGAAAACAATTTTTGTTAAACCTCCTTTAGTACATCCACCCAAGACTCAAACCTAAATCTCCCCGTCATCGGTAGTTTAGTCTATTACAATAGTAGCACCTTAGACCATACGGCCACCGAAGCGGATGGGAAAATATTGTACTCTTAAAAAGTGAGATTATGAAGAATCTAAGTTTTTTGTGCGTCCAAAACCCAAAAAATCGATTTTAAAATTCTGTTTGTCAAAATTTGGCCACATACCTGAAATGATCTGTCATGAACATAGCGACATCATATGAGAAACTTTTTAAATGAAGATAAAAAGTTGTCAATAAATTCCAGGACACCCTTGACAGATATTAGATAACTGTTGATGTCACCGTGTGAAGAAAATTGAAATTTGTTTCTACTGGAGAAATCTTTAACTTATTTTGACCAAAAGGTTGTTATAAAATCTACAAAATATACTGACCTATTGTGCGTTCTCTACACTCCCACGGCAGATAAACCTAATAATTAAATATACTATTAAACTTAAAACACAAATTGTATAGAAGTGCGTGGCTTGATGTATTATTCAGTTGACAAAAGGAAACTTGGTATCAGCTTAAAAGCTGCATTTATCATTTATAAATAATTATTTTTCAATTTAGTTGTATTAAAAAAAGAAGGTAAAACCAAACCGTTTACTTGTATCAATTTCACTGGTTTAGAAAAAAAGTAGAAAACAGAAAATCACATCACGATGCAATGTCTGTCTTGTTCGAACTGTATTAACAACCTAAGCTAAGTGTTATTCAGGGGGGGGGGAGAGGAAGGGGGGTGACGTGGGCTCTTAAAGTGCATACACATACACTTTATAATATTATTATTACTAGCCCCACGTCTTACTACCCGTTCGGGTTACACACACTTACGCTAATGTGTAATGGTAGGGTGATTGTGAGATGAAATGGAGGACCTACAGCTTAACGTGAGATCCGAACCACGGTGGAGGCTTGGAATTACACAAATTCACAAGTTGTGATTAATACACGTCTTGTCAGAGGTGAAGGAAGGGTTTGGTAATCAGATAAATCTGTGCCGGGACCGAGGATTGAGCCCTGGACCCCCAGGACAGAAGTCCGACCCCTTACACCTAGACCACCAGGTCACCCCATACACTTTACAGAGTGCATACTAAATTCATCATTATTATTATCATCATCATCATCATAATTATTACTAATATCCATAAAGAAGACAGAGTAAGTAATTATGGAACCAGGCGTGACTGTGATAGTGTCATGGCATCTGGCTCTACGTGAATTACACACTGGCTGATACAATTACGAGAGTGACAGTAGAGTAAATCGAGCCATGTTCAACCAGAGCTGATCTTATTTGACTAAGGTGTGCTCACCTGCACTTAATACTTTACTTCTCAAAATGATTGTCTGCTTATAAACTGTAAGGATGTGAAGGGAGTAGGACGGAGATTAGTAGATAAGGAGATGATAAGGTAGGAGGCTGGCTTGGAGGGGAAAAACCGCACATGCGACATTCATTGATAGGAATTATATAACTTTAGAAAAAAGAAGGGTTTAATTACTGTGGGAGATGTAATCTTAGTCTTTCTGAACGCTTGAAAACGTTTCTATCTATTATTCTCTCCCCTTCTCTCCATCTTAATTTTTTTTTTAAATGAACTCCTAAAATCCATAAACTATATAATATAAAGTAACAATAAATAAAAGTGTAGTGAGTGTTTTATGGAGTAAAAAAAATATCATTTAATGGCTAACCCTTCCCGTAATTTTTTTTACCCATTATTAACAGTGAAAGCAATAATTATTGTAGGCAAATCAAACTAATCTAGATAAATATAAGGTGGGAATACCATGAAACTCCTTCATAATTCACTTAAGAGTTGGATAACATTTGCACTTTATGGGCAAGCATCTAATGATTGCAAATGTTACAGATTTAACCATTGATTTCCGGATAAAGATCCACTTGTTTTAAACTATTTTTTATCTCTTAAATAATAATAACTATTATTATTATTAGCACCGCGTCTTAACACCTATTCGGATTATACGCACTTGTGCTAATGTGTAATGGTAGGGTGATTGATTGTGAGATGAAATGGAGGACCTACAGTTTTATGTGGGATCCGAACCACGGTGGAGGCCTGGCATTCCCCACATTCACAAGTTGTGATTAATACACGTCTTGTCAGAGGTGAAGGAAAGAATTTGGCAAATAGATAGATCTGTGCCGGGACCGAGGATTGAACCCCGGACCCCAGGACAGAATTTTGACACCTTACCCCTAGACCACCAGGTCACCCTTATCTCTTAAAGACGTTGCTGGTTCAAGCTCAGGGTGGATTGAGATTTTTAAATTCTCGACAGGGGTATAGTACGAGTGGCTTGAAATCCACTCAGGTGTGGGTGTAAGGCAGCAAACATAATCATTAGCGCGTAAAAAGAGCCAAAACACCTCCTTGATTGATATGTGTTAAGTAGTCAACCACATTTATAAGAAACCTTTGTGTTTCTTTTTGTTCTATAGAAGATATTAACTATTTGTATATTAGATTAAGATAATAATACCTGTTTCGGTGACCGAATAGTCTAAGGCGTCACTCTTGTAATATACTGGACTGACGATGACGGTAAGACCGGGGTTCAAATCCCGGTCGAGTGGTACTAAAGATTATTTCTCCTTAGTCATTTTATACTCTCTCCCTCTCCACGAAAATTCCAGCATACTTCCTCTAAATGCAACAATCCTCATCCCTAACACATTAGTGTAGTTAGTACTTATACGTACAGCCCAAATGAGTAATAAGACGTAATACTCAGAAAAATCCAAATAATATTTATATCTGTTATCGATATAAGAAGTTGTGTGTTTAGAAAGTGGCTACAAAGTACCTACCTCATAAAAAATTATAAGATAAAAAAATGCACCCATAAAGTTGAATTTGTTACCCAATTAACCTTTTAACAGTTTTTGTTGGTGAATGGCAAAATTTACGTTTGTACATTGATTACAAATTATAGAATACAATCCTAATGGCAACTAAACACCAACAATATTATAAGTTACTTTTAAATTACCGGACTAATGTTCAAGATATTATTTATGTAAATGTGTTAGAATGAGAAAACTAGGAGTATTGTTAAATATAGCATTTGGATTACGTACAAAAATTATTGATTATGCCAATTAATATTGAAATAAGAAGGGATAGATCAAAATTAGTTTCAGCCTAATCTAAGATATTAAATTATCCTTATTTTATTAATTGAAACCAAAACTCGAGGTATATCTATGTTATTGATTTCATGATTACATTGACTAAGGGGGCCGCCTATATAAGTGAAAATTGCCACGCAGACGTTCAGATATAACGCAAAATTTAATTATACGAGGCGTTATTTCAAGATATGATTCACGCCAAGATAAAATCTAAAGATTAGGACTATTTTACCTCAAGAACCCTTTAATTTGAGTTTTATTAATGTAAACAAATTGTGTGAAAATGTGACATTAGCTTATTTTCAACGACTTTTGAAGCATATTTAAGGAGCATCTGTGAAACCAGGCTTGATGATAAAGGGCTGTGGACTTAACCTTCCTCTACCTTATTTTTATAGTCTCACAACAGAAAATTTTAAGATATAAGAACTAGCCAAAGAGCTTTCCTCTTTACCTTGAGATAAGAAGTATCATAGTTTACTTTCCCTGCTTTATTATTAACATGGCAAAGGGTGATTGTAAGTGAAAGACGAAAGAGAGTATAAGCTTGGATAGAATACAGAAGTAGTCACAAAAAAAACACGATAAAACCCATGGTATTTTTAATACACGGAGATTGATACGTTCTCGCTGACAAAGACGGCCGTATCTAGGCAAAACATTTCGTTAGCATTGAGAAACATAATATAGAAAGGGCGCGGAATTAGTCAATTATTTAAACTATCTAAAGTTTCCTTATTTTTTGTATTAAATTCCCTGATATTCCCATGTTTTCCCCGATTTCAAAATATTGCCTGACTTTTCGAGGTTTTTCCTATATGTAGCCATCATGTACTCCATACTAATAAAAGTGCCTTGGAAAAGCAAGACTAAACTATTTATGCTACACAAATGTTTTGCGGATCACACACAACAGTAAAAAAGGGGGACGCTAAATTTATCTATATTTAAGTTGTACGGTAATATATTAAATTTAAATCTAATATAAATACTAATTGTACTTAGATGTTAGAATCTAGGGGGTAGACACAATTGAATATGTGGGGATCTTACTTAAAAAGGGGGTAAACACAATTGAATATGTGGGGATCCTCCTTAAAAAAAAAAACGCAATATTGTTCAATCACATGGAGCAACGATAGTGGATGGTAGTTTTTATTTTGTTTCGCGTCCGCCTACTCGTCCGGGCTATAAGTTTTAGGCATTTGAGTACATTTATTGGGAAAGAATATAGAAAAGGCAGAATTTAGATAAAATTTTATCACGTTTGCGTGGAGATAGAGTGGGAAACCACTTAATAAAAAACACCCTCAGTCTACCCAGCAAGAACTCGAACCTCCCCGGAAACTAAAGAAGATGAGTCATGTCTAGTCCACGTAGGCACTGCTGCTTGGTGATTTTAATGGGCGGTTAGCTTTGTTGTTAACCGGCTTCAATGGGTGCGTGGGTTAACGCGCTACTTTATGTTGGACTAGACTGCCTAAGACGGGGAGGTCGGGGTTAGATCCTGGTTGGGCGTACCAAGTCCCCCCTAAATGGTTTTCTACTCTCCCTCCACACACATGCGGGTGCATTAACTCTAAATTAAACCTTACTAATCCCTAACCCATTAGTGTAATTTGTACATAGGCGTATAACTGAACAGGTAGTAAGACGTGGTGCTAAAAATATTTGTTGTTGGGATCGTGTACAAACATATGTTAATATATAATTTGAATAATTTCTAGAGATATAATTCATATTTAAAAACTTTTTTGTCGATGATCTATAATATGTGATATTATTTAATTTAAAAATAAATATTATTTTCTGTAAAATATAGGGGAGGACTAATTAGGTTAGTTAGAGCCTCTTGTCGACCTCCGTGGTTTTGGGGTAAAGTGCTTGCCTCAATACTCGATGTTCATTGGTTCAAACCTATCCGAAGTAGACGGATTTTTAACGGAGTGATAAAAATCCGTAGCACAACTTCCTTCGGAGGACAAGCAAAAGCATAGGTCCCATATTGATTTCAGCAACCTTGGATCGACGTGAAAATAGCTTTTCGGCAAAAATTGGTATGTACTTTCGCTCTCGCTCATAAAAACTATCGTGTGCTGATATAATAAGTCAAGTCAGAAAGTACACAGTAAATACATCAAATAAAAAAAAATTAAAACCTATTGCTCAGCACTACCTTAGTAGAAGAAGAATGGATCCCACAGCATCGAGTTAAATGGAAAAAGCCACCCTGCCAAGGTTCAAATCCTGACCTCTAATCTGAATCGCCAGAATCTGGAAAACTATTCTTTAATCCTATCATTATTATTAAATTATTGTTTATATGACTTGATTGACATATAAGAACTGTATGTGGAGAAACTTGTATGGACAGAGTCAGTTATGAGTGGGTGCTGTATGAACAGAGTCGGTAATGAATGGGTGTTGTATGAACAGAGTCAGTAATGAATGGGTGCTGTATGAACAAGTCAGTAATGAATGGGTGCTGTATGGACAGAGTCAGTAATGAATGGGTGCTGTATGAACAGAGTCGGTAATGAATGGGTGCTGTATGAACAGAGTCGGTAGTGAATGGGTGCTGTATGAACAGAGTCGGTAGTGAATGGGTGCTGTATGAACAGAGTCAGTAATGAATGGGTGCTGTATGGACAAGTCAGTAATGAATGGGTGCTGTATGGACAAAGTCAGTAATGAATGGGTGCTGTATGAACAGAGTCGGTAATGAGTGGGTGCTGAAGAAGTTGATTGGAAAGGGAATCCAATCTAGGTCAATGTGTAAGAAGAGTCTTACGTTAGTTCGGGCATGTTAAGAGGAGAAGTGTCAATAGAGTGATGAAGCAAATACATGAAGGTAGAGTGTGAGGATCAAAAGGAAGGGGTAGGTAATGTAAGACGTGGCTAAATGTCGCAGACAAATGTGTGGAAAAGAGAAACATTAAAGAGTTTTAAGAATAAAAGAGCATGTATGACACGGTGTATGGATGTTGTTGAAGCGAAGGGAGTATGCGAGGATAGAGAAGTGTGGAACATTTATGAGGATTGATTAAGTACGGAGTTATTGTTTTTTGAGATATATTCACAGTTTCTTGCCTCCCTGTAAAATAACTGTGTGATTATGTATGTATGTATTTATGGATTTATCTACTTTCACGTATTCATACGTTAAGTCGTGTGATTTAAATATGTCATTTTGATAGATATTATCAATAACTATAATATAATATTGATAATGTGGTAAAATTATATCAATGTTGGGGAAAAAATAAATAAATATATTTTTTGAAAGTTTCTTTCGACCAAAACTATACTTTGGAGTCGTTTTTATTGTATTTGAAAATAAATACAAAGTATATAAATCTTCATATTCATGTCGACAAAGTAGGAAAAGATAAGGGCCTATCTTTAGCACCATAGTCTGAAATTTTATAACTTTATGTCAAGCGGCTTGAATTATAAGCAATATTCAGGATTCAAAGTTTATAACAGGGCTGTGACTATTTATGATTGTGGGCTACACGCAGCCTTCAAGAGCATACAATTGGATCAACGAAGCTCGAATTTTTTATTAAAAACATTTCGTGTATATATTTAAACCATTATTATAATATATAAAAGCTATTTTAAAATCATATTTAGATATATTTCAATATTTCCATTGTTTTTTTAGCACCACATCCTATTAATATTTCGGGTTATAAGCTTATATACTAATACATATTCTTAATATACTAGAGATTAAGAAGGTTGAATTTATAAGAAATGTACCAGTATTTGCATGGAGGTAATGTGGAAAACCATTTAGGAAAACCACCCTCAGTACACCCGACCAGGATCAAACACCAATCTCCCCGTAGCCGGTAGTCTAGTCTAATGCGAGAGTGATGTCTTAAACCATGTGGCCACCGAAGAAGGTAATACACCTATTATAATGTAATAGCCATACTAAATGCATTTTATTGTAATACAATCTTCTTAACTGATTGAAATAAAAGTGTTCATGCGTTTTAAACAATATACTTTGATTCGTTTCACATTGTAAGTGGTAGACCCAAGTTCAGCTCTTCTGCAGGGTGATTAAAAAATTTGTTACATCGAATCTGTTAAGCTGAATTCACACATATGTTGAAATTTGAAAGCAGTACAGTAAGTCAGCACCGCTTAGTGGTTCAGCTGTTCACACTCTCGCGGTAAGTTGGGTGTCTCTGTTTACCTATGATGCATTGAAACGTCAAACATAAAAACGTAAATATTATAATCGGTGCAAGTTACTACATTTAAAATAAAATGAGATGTTTTATTCCTACCTGGATTTGATTTTGTCATCGATAAACCTTATGGCTTCCAAAAGACTGTCGTTTTTAAATCATCACTTTTGAAATTCGCCATTGTGAGAATGTGATGTGTTAACAAATACGATCTGATTGAAAGTTTGCGCAAGCGCTGATCGGGTCTTCTTGGTAAGTTTCCTGTAGAAGTGCTGGAAAAGTTGAAATTATCTCTACTCGATCAGTGCGGACTACGCTGGCTTAGCAGACTCCGTGTGATTGAATTAGAGCTCTCACGTGACCAAATATCAGCACTGCTCGCGTTTTACAACGAATGTGTGAATCCACAATCATTAAGTGATGGGTTTATTAATATATTATTTATTTTAATTTGAGGTTTATATACGGCCTAATTTATGAGGTATAAATAATGAAATGCATCCACGTTAACACGAAGAGAAGATTAGAAAACCAAAGGGCTAAGTTACACATGAAGAGTATGAGGTAATAAATTCTACATCACCAAATAATAATTCTGAGTTTTTAATATTTGAGGGTTTAAAATATATTTTTTGCTTAAGTTTACTACAATCTTCTAACTTCCAGAAACTGTTTTTTATTTTATTTATTTGAGGTATTAAATGTGCACTTTACGAACCAACTTATTATATCAGCACACGACTTATAAACCAACTTAAATATAGAACACCCACAACATCCATCCAGTACCCGGACGTTAATTTATCAATATGAAAGGGTAAACCCGTATTTTCATCAATGATACATTTTTGACCATGCTGGGAATCTAAATTGGGACCCTCAGCTTAGTAGGCAGACAGGCTACCGACTGAGCTAAGGTATTGGACACTAACGTAGTATTAATATCAGTAATTAATTCTAATTAATTAATTAATTTATCACCGTGTTTTACTAAATGTTCGGGCTAGACGCTTAAAAACTGATTCTGGATTAGGAATTGGAAATTTTGAATTTAGAGGAAGTGAACCCGCATTTTCGTGGATGGAGAGTGGTAGAAAACCATTTAGGAAATACCACTTCCAGTTCACCCGATCGAGATTCAAACCTCGATATCCTTGCCATCGACGGTCTAAATAGACACGAAACTAGCGCGTTAGCCAACTACGCCACCAAGGCGGGTTATGTAAAAATAGATTTCCGTTAAAATTGATAGCTACTTACGATCTCGCTCATAAAAATTCTCTTGTGCTGATATAATGAGTAAGTTCAGAAAGTACATAATAAATACATCAAATAAATAAAATAACAGCCTATTCCTCAGAACTACCTTAGTAGAAGAAGAATGGATATACTAACATCGAGTTAAACGGAAAAGCCACCCTGCCAAGATTCAAATCTTGCCCTCCTGAATGACAAAGTCAAGCAAACTATTTGATCATATCATTATTATTAAATTATTGTTTATATGATTTGATTGATATCTAAGAAATTTATATGGAAATACTCGAATGACAATATAAATCAGGGAAATGAACATTCAGTAATAATAATAATAATAATTTTAAAAATGTACTTTATTATATTGCTAAACAACAACCAAAAAACTATAATAGGCCACAATTGATAGATATATAAAAAGGCACTAACAGATAGAATCAATACATCTCAAGGGTACACGGGAAAAAGGAGGAGAGTCACATTACACACATTTTCCAAGATAGTTACTTCAAACTGCATTAGAACCTAACATTTTTTGTAAAAAATATTTAAATATGACAAATACCTATTTTAACAACAACCTAAAGTACAGTAGAAATGCCTCATGATTGTCTAATAGATGACAGAACTAACATAATTTGAGTTAAAATTGGACTTTCCCCCTTTTCCCTTGTATCCTTTAAATGAATTAAATTATAGCGAGAAAACATTAAGATTTTTAAAGCGATGCAATACATGGAAGTACATTAACGTAACCAAAATTAATAAACAAAAATACTATTTATATAAAATTAACAGTAATAAAGAGAAAATATTTTAAAATATTTTATTGCCGAATAAAATATTTAAGCCCTCAATGTTTAAGAACTTTGGCTCTTATTTTATTATAAAAGTCAAATTTGACCAATCTAGAGTTGTCGCTACAAATATAACGGCCAATAGAGCTGAGTTTATTAAAAGTTACGGAGAGAACAATATTTTGACATAAAAGATGATTGATAAGGTACATGACTGCTTACATTTTCAAGGACATTTTACAAGAAATGTTTTTATTAAAAATATTAAAAACTAAAAAGGATATTGCAATATAGTCTAAGTGAGAAGATATTTTAGAGCCCTAAGAATTTACGAGTAATTATAATAATAATAACAGCCATGAAAAAGAGTTGAATATATAAAAGTTTTATCTTTGAATAGGGTTCCTCGTAATGTTTACGTGCCCAATGATAGATATGTAGGAATACAATTATTCGAAAGAAAAAATATTCTTTAAATTGAAAAATGACACCTGAACACGGGAATAAAACCTGGGAACATTTGTCTATTGTAAATTTTTCAATTTAAAGAATGATATTTAGACGAGGCTATAATCGTACTTAACTATACAGGGTGTCTATTATGAGACTAAAACATTTTATGTAAATACAGCTCAGTAAAGTGGAGTTTCAGTGCGGACACCCTATAAAAGCTTGACGTTATGCCTTCTCCCCTCCATCTACCCCCCCACCCCTACAAAATATTTCAATAAAAACCGTTAAAGGTTTTTCTTTCCCTGAATCAAATATATTCCTCCTCACAGTATAACAATGTCACGTGTATGGTTGAAATGATATTTCTGCCTCGTATCTAGTTTACTCTGTCTTGTTTATTTGTGTGTGTGTGTGTTTGAAAAGACGTAAAATATTGGACTTGGGGGAGATGTGCCGCCTCAACAGAAGAATAAATGTCCTTATTTCTCAGTTGAAAGTCATAAAACCCCTATGCTTATTCGTGTTATTTTGTTTTACTACTGAAAGTCCCTCGTTACCGCCCTGTTCGTCGTGAAATAGGGCTGTACATGCCAACGGAGACAGTTTGGTTTGTTCATCAGGGGTTAGCAACATTTTCACAAGTGTGGATCATAGACGGTTCACTTAAATTATATGTCATCTAAATCGTTCTAGGGCATCGGATTATTAAAAGAATGGTTTTCTGGTGACAGGAAGGTCGACTTTCGAATCTATTCTGGTTCATTAGGTCAGTTTTTTTTTTACAAAATGTGGTTTTCAAAATTTTCAGTGTAGGATTATGGTGCGTTTACTTAAAATTTAGGCTTGTTGTTTTTTTAAATTAGATAGTTCCTGGCTTTAATAATAATAATAATAATAATAATAATATATATCTGCTACGGTGACCGCATAGTCTCGTAACAGAATGGACTGCCGACGACAGGGAAATTAGGGTTCTAATCCCGTTCGGTTGACTCAAGGCCGATATTTCATACATGGTTTATAACTATCTATAGAAACAAATGCGAATACACTTTCTTTAAATCCGACCTTCCCCATCTGTAACACACTAACATAATTAGTAGATATACGTATAATACAACCTGGTATTAAGATGGCCTGCTAAATATATTCATATATAAAATTATCAATGCACTTGAATTTGAATATAATCTAAATAAATGGTAAAGAAAATAAGATTAACGATTGACAGATATACAAACGGCTCTCGGGTTAAGAAACCGAAGGTTAGCTATAACAATAAAGAACACCTACTACATCTTTTTATTAAATATAATTATGGCATTGCTTTATTTACTACTTTGATCCCATTTATTTGTCTATTCAAGAGCAGCCACTGGTCTAACCAACCACCAACATTTCCCCTTGAATTATGTCTGACGACCGCCACTGTATTTTAATCTGACCTTGTAATGAGGGTCGGGTGTAATCGAACAAAAACACACCGTGGTTGTAAGTCTTTCGAGTTAATTGAAACATTTCACAGAAGCACAGCATACAATAACTTACGCCTCGCCGCCGAGTTCTTCCGTACGTCCAAGAACAATGTACAGGCCATTACCTAAAGTATATAAACCTACTAAGTAATCTACAGTAATAATCATGATTCCCCCCCCCCCTTCTCATCTCTACTACGCGTCTATTTTTTGACGCGTTGNCTCTACTACGCGTCTATTTTTTGACGCGTTGCACAAGTGAATATTATTGCCCACGGGATTTGTAAATAGTTTACACCCTAATACGGTAAGATTGGAAGAAATTATACGGTTGAACGAACAAATAATAATTAAATGCGGCGTAGTCAACATTAACTAAAGGTCACTCTATTTATCTTGTGGGTAATTTCATAAATGACAGCTGCGGTGAAACTGGCTTCATGTGTGAACATATTAAGTCGTTTTGATAACTTTTTAAGGGTTTTAGAAAATAAATCTAATGGAACTTAAAAAATATTTCTGTGTATAGTTTAAGTAATTAATTTTAAAGCCATTTTCATGGAGCCTATCTTGTTTAAATTTGTAGTTTGAAATTGTTTAAAATATTAGTATAGTTATTATTAGTATAATTATTCAAAGTCTATGTACAGAGTTAATTAGAGAGATTTAGTGACATAATATTCCCAAACGAAAAATATATGTTTTGTTTACACGTTGTTACACAGTACATAAGAAACAACATTATTTATACAACAGCTAGACATTTCTGATGTTTAATTTTTAAAAAAGGCATGTATACTGGATGTAATTACATGATTTGCATATTCTATTCGGAAGCACTGTTCAGAATATAATTATATGACAAGGCAAATCCCACTCTTTCATCTCCCCATCCCCTGGAGATGGAAACATGAAATTTTGTGTGAAGGTTCCTTTTAGGTCCTAGATAAGAGATAAGACGGGATTTTGCGAAATTTGACCACCAAGAGGGGAAAAGGGGAGGGGGTTAAAAGTTTGCAAAATTCAATAATCTATTTTATTGAACCAGTATACGCGGACACTTGAAATTTAAAATAAAGGTTCTTTTCTAGAGTTGGGCTAAGATTTTTTAAAGATTTAAAAAATAATGTTATCCCCTAAGAGCGTGGGGAGTGGGAAAAAGGGGGTTGAAATATTTCAAAATTCACTAATGCAAGTTTTCAAAATTCACTAATGTATCTTTAGAACCATAGAGGCTTGAAATTTGAAATTAAGGCTTCCTTCTAAAATTGGGCTAAATATTCTTGAGGGTTTTTAAAATTTTGTTCCTCTGAAGGTGGAGAGGGTGCAGAAAGGTATGCGACTCACTGATTCCCTGGTATTTTCTCAAACCCAGGGTCTGGAAAACTGAAATTTTGCTTAACAGGGAGGTAGTGGGATTTCCCTATACAACAACAAAAAAAAATTCTAAAATTGGGAAATTTAGAAATGGAGCTCAAGAGAAAGGTGAGGGTGCGGGGGCTTTATTAAAAAAAACTACTTCTCAGCAGAGTAGAATACTGAAATTTTACAGGCAGGTAAAAAGATCACTCCAGATAAATATCGATCGCTGAAAAATGGTAAAGTTTTGTTTGGGACTTTGGGAAACAGGGGGAGGGAAGGCCTTAACAGAAAATACAAATTTCAAGTAGAAGTTGTTTGAATGGAAAGCGGGGAATGGACGTCAACAAACTAAAGTTTTCAAAACTAATAAAAATGACTACTTTTCCCGCACGGTATGGAATTTAAAATAGGTCAGAAGGTATAAAGAACATTCTAAATAGTCATAAAAGTCCTAAGGTTTTAAATAGAGAAAACAAGGCTGAAGGGAAAGGAGGGTTGGAAAAAAAAAGTTTTAGATGAGCTCAAGATACATTTGCAAGGAATGTAAAGGGATAACTCCTATTACATAATACATTTTAAATATTTATTATTTAGAAAAGGGGGTGGTGAATTGTGGGTTTTAAAAATTTCCAAAACCAAAATAGTTATTTACTTTCCAGCGTAGTAGAAGATTTAAGATTCCTAAATTTAATATAAAAACACTATTTGGTGTGATATGAAATATAAGTTCAACAATAGACATTCCCGGAGAACCTATGGCGTCTGAACATATATTATTATTATTATTAGCACCGCGTCTTACTACTCGTTCGGGTTATGCGCACTTACGCTAATGTGTCACGGTAGGGTGATTGTGAGATGAAATGGAGGACCTACAGTTTAACATGGGATCCGAACCACGGTGAAGGCCTGGCATTCCCTACATTCACTAGTTGTGATTAATACACGTCCTGTCAGAGGTGAAGGAAGGGTTTGGCAATCAGATAAATCTGTGCCGGGACAGAGGATTGAACCCCGGCCGCCAGCACAGAAGTCTGACACCTTACCCCTAGACCGCCGGGTCACCCTGAACATATAGAATTTCAAAATCTAAGCCCGGAAATGGAATAACACTATAATAATACAGCTTTTATAGAACACTACTTTTCTGTGTGGGTTTTATCCCCTTTAATCTTTCTACCGTTTATATTTTTACTATATATACTTTCTGCCATTAAAAAAAATCAATTTCTAACTCTGTCATTCTTTATGATTTATTAATTACCTTTATTAAAACGTATTTTGATTTAATTTGTACTCTTTATGATCTTTTTACTCTAAAATATGTCTTCCAGTCAAAGCTGGGTACTTCATGGAAGAAGGTGTACTTAAAAAAGTAAAAAGCATAAAAAGTGCAAAAGGGGTAAAAAGTGCAATACGTGTCAAAAGGGCACATAGTTTTTTTAAAAAAAGGCCAAGAGGGATAAACAGGCTTTGCGAGGTAGCTTAAAGAGTGGTAAAAAATTGACTAAATCTACATTTCAATCTTTTTTCCTCCCTTTTGCACTTTTTAACAGTTTTTGCCTATTGATATTTTTATGCTTTTAATCCTTTTTACCTATTTATCTTGAACTCTTTCTTTAAAAAATCGATTACTTTTACTCTTTACCCTTTTTAACCTATTTACTATTTTTACCCTAAGCTATAATCCCGTTCAAAGCTTGGTACTTCATGCTAGTGTATCATAAATGAGAGATGAAATGGTTACAATCTCTTTCATTACAAAATATACACCCTTTAAACTTTATAAATATATCATTAAGTTTAAAATCCCCATATAAAAATGAATTCTCGTATCTACTAAATGTTTCATATGCCTTTGACTCATTTAATACCGACACGTACGCTTTGGTTGTTTTAGAGGTGGTCAGATCTAATTAGAGAATAATGTATATATTTGTACGGAAATATGATTATGATATTTTACGAACTTGTTTTATTATTAATTCTTTTAACACCCGATGTAGTGCATAGAGCAGGAACAAAGCTTTACTACTTCGGATATTCCTAGTTTCAGTTTCAGTGATAGACTAATTTTGGGTGTAGTGGGTAGTCAGCTTACCCACCCTATGAATTTCTACGAGCAAGCGAGAAAGAGCCTACACAATTTGCCGGAAAGGTACTTTCATATTCCTTCCAGAGATATCTTACATTACACAATCGGTATAGGACCAACGGCTTTACTTTCCTTTGGAAGGAGATTTTGCTACGAATTTTTATCCCTTAGTAAAAATCCATTCGGCTGGGTTTGAACCCATGAACATAGTAGATAATATTTATTAATACGAGAAAACTATCGCAAGAAAAGTTAGTTTTCAAATAACCGAGAGCCTATATCCTTTAAAGATCTTGGAGGGATAATTTCGAGAAGTCGATAAGATAAGGAAAGTGCTCTTAAATAGCGAGAACGATCTTTATCTAAGGATATTTTTTTTATTTTTTTTATTTTCTACAGTCCACTTATCATACGAAATACAGCTAGAAGTTACTATATGTACTTTATATATTCATAGGCCAAGCTTTGTTATCTGCAGGTTTTTTTAACACCTCGAGCTCCTACGCGTTCGAGTTATAAGCTTATGTACTAATTACCCTAGTGGTTTTAGGTTTTAGGAAGGCTATATTTATAGGAAGTATACCTGCATTTGCGTGAAGGGAGCGTGGAAAAACATTTTAACAAATCACACCCTCAGTATACTCAACCGAGATTCAAACTTCGATCTCTTCGTCATTGACAGTCTAGTCTATTGCAAGAGAAGCGCGTTAGACCACGTGGCCACTGAAACGAGTTGGTCTGCAGTAGTCATTTTATAAATATATAATCATTGCCTATAAAATAAAACTAATGTTAATAATATTAGACCCAAAATATTATGTTTGTATTTTCTAAAAGGCTCTTCCTATGAAAATTGGACTGTTGACTGTTAACTGTTTTACGAATAAGATGCAAATAAGTGGTTTTGGACTCATTTTGCTATTGTTTGTTTTGACTATTTTTGTTGGTCGGTCGTTTTTAATTCTGTCATATCTATAGGTGTTATTAAGTTGACAACATTTTAAAATATATTCTACATAATTCAAATCAAATATTTTAGTACCAGAAATTATTTAAAGCAATTACTTTCAACTGGTATAATAGTTGTAAACACTTGGGAAATATCGATATATTTGTGAACGCACTCACAAACCAAGGGTGACCAGGAATGACAAAATAAATTCTTTGAATTTCTTTTACCAGCATTTTATATATAAAAAAAAACTAAGTGAAATGGCACAGAAGGAATCAACAGTTGGAGAGAGGATTACAGACTCGGGACTGTTACTTTTTTTCATTTTCTTTTTCAAATATTTCAACCAAAAGTTGATAAAGTCGTCTCCTTCCACCCACACTTGCTTCGTTGACGTGTCATTCCAAGCCTTACCCATACTCTATTCTTCACGGACCTAGTCAAGTGTAACAGTACTTATCGCGGAATAGCAGCCATGTATCTCTCGTCACCAAATGCTATTGTTAGCTTCTAACTCTTCTTCAAATGCCTTCTAGAGTAGTTTTAAGATGAGAAGAACTCGATTGGATAAGCAACCATGTCTCGTCACCAAATGCCTTCTAGAGTAGTTTTAAGATGAGAAGAACTCGATTGGATAAGCAACCATGTCTCGTCACCAAATACCTTCTAGAGTAGTTTTAAGATGAGAAGAACTCGATTGGATAAGAAACCATGTCTCGTCACCAAATGCTATTGTTAGCTTCTAACTCTTCTTCAAATGCCTTTTAGAGTAGTTTTAAGATGAGAAGAACTCGATTGGATAAGAAACCATGTCTCGTCACCAAATGCTATTGTTAGCTTCTAACTCTTCTTCAAATGCCTTCTAGAGTAGTTTTAAGATGAAAAGAGCTCAATTAGACTAAGAGCCATGTATGCATCTTCACCAAATTCTCCTATTAGATTCTTCGAGTGCCTTATATAATAGTTTTAAGGTGAGAAGAAATAAATTGAAATTGGCAAAAGGTCCAACATATTTTACCAAATAGATTATTCATATTCATGTTCAGGATACACTTCCAACTATTTTCTCCAAGATTTTCCATATTTGATAGTAGTTATTGTCAGCACAGCTATATATTATTGATAACATTTTCAATGGCGTTGATTAGGAAAAATAGATTGTGTAACCCCAAACTGTTAAAACATCTATAATAAAATTATTCAATTTTTTATTAAAAAATCTTTTGGATAAACGTTTAGTTTAAAAATAAAAATCTTTAAGATTAATAGTTATAAATACTTTATATGTACAAGGTGCTCGGAAAATCAACGCTCAAACTACATATATAGTTTGTTTGAACCAAAAATTATAGAAAATTCCTATAAACCTACATCCGGTAAACTATTCTAATACCATTAAATTGTGTTCAAAGTTTCAGCTTACAACGCCGGGCAAGCATGCGTGTACAGCAAGTTGCATGGGATTTAGGCGCGCGTCAATTCCCATTTCTAGATGCAGTGTTGTTTAGTTTACTATTAATATTGTTATATATTCTGCTGACGTGCTTCAAGATGTCAAGGTGTGCAGTGCCATGCGCCTAACTCCTATGAAGCCTGTTGTACATGCATGCTTACACAGCCTTGCTCTCCCGACGTTGTACACCGAACCTTTGAACACAATTTAATGGTATCAGCATAGGTTTCCGGATGTAAGTGTACAGATGTTTTGTATTACTTTTGGTTCAAACAAACTATAGGTGCAATTTAGGTGTTGGTTTTATGAACAGCCCTTATATATTTTTTAATTTAGCACCACGTCTTACCACCCTTTCGGAATATTTGCCTAAGTACTTAGTATGCTAATGGATTTAGGAATTGGGAAGGTAGAATTTAGAAGAAGTGAACCCATATTTTTGACAAGGGAAAGTGGAAAAAACATTTATGAAAAACCACCCCCATTTCACCCGATTGAGATTCGAACCTCAATCTCCCCGTCCTTGGCAGTCTAGATCAACACGAAACCAGTGCGTTAGCAAACTACGCCACCAAAGTGGGTATTAATACCCTGTATAGTTTGAGTTAATTATAATATATATTTATATACGTTTCCTTGTAATTTAATTACAAGCAAAGTAAGAGTTGTTTGAATATCTTGAAATTTTACAACGCTCCTCATTAACTTGATCAGATCTCTCCCCGGTAAGTAATTGCCGCCTCACAACATGTTGAGACTTATTATACATTTATAAATATTATTGTTCTACTGTCAAGAATTTACATACCAAAGCTATTCTACTAAACATTTACCATTTCAGATCCCAACGCTCTTATTAATTATATTATAGTTCACTTCCTCTAAATGTTGGCGAGGGTCTCATTTGCCCTTTTAAATTAGATTATCAGGTTATAAACCCAGAACTTTAACAGAAAAACCCACACACCAATAAGATCGGTAATAAACGATAATATTTTAATAGGAAGAACCTTTTAAAGATACCAACATGTTTTTTTTATTTGCGTCAAACAATAATAATATTGTAATATATTATTATTAAGGTATAGCTAATAACGATCAAAAGTAACAGCAACAGATAACAAGACTTTATGCATGAATATATTAAAATGGTTTTAATAACTTTAGTAATTACCAGATACTGTTCTTAAGAAAATCAGGGTTAACGTGAAAGTAGGGTCAATCAGGGTAAGACTGCTAGTTTTCAGAGTAAATTGAGTGTATAGGACCATAGTTCAATCAGTCAAGGTAATACTACTAGCTTTCAGAGTAAATTGAGTGTATAGGACCATAGTTCAATCAGTCAAGGTAAGACTGCTAGTTTTCAGAGTAAATTGAGTGTATAGGACCATAGTTCAATCAGTCAAGGTAAGACTGCTAGTTTTCAGAGTAGATTGAGTGTATAGGACCATAGTTCAATCAGTCAAGGTAAGACTGCTAGCTTACAGAGTATATTGAGTGTACAGACCATAGTTCAATCAGTCAAGGTAAGACTGATAGCTTTCAGAGTAAATTGAGTGTACAGACCATAGTTCAATCAGTCATGGTAAGACCGCTAGCTTTCAGAGTAAATTGAGTGTATATGTTATGCACTTAAACAGGTTTAAGATGTATTCGTAATCAGTGCATCGCATAAACTTACGGATACTTGAAAGTAACTCTTTGGACATTTCACTCTCGTGGGCCAAAAAAATATATGAACTTTAGTCGACATTTATTTAAATTAGAAGAAGAGCTGTAGGGAACGGTTTTATTCTCTTTAAACAAAAGTATAATTTACTAAGCTGGCTAGGGGCTGTTGTAATGACAGACACGTTCGTCACACACAAAAAAAGGAATTTAATTAAAAAGACAGCTCACCCGAAAAAAGAAAAAAATATATTTGAAAAGAATAAGATACGTGAGGGTCTAGTTGACATTTGTACATTTATATTGTTCTATAATGTCTCCTGTCAGTTTTTATAATTTGTTGTATTTCAACAGTAAACATGTTAATCTTAAAACTTGATATCTTATCTTTTTTCGGTTAATTTTTACCATATCAAATATAAAAGTGTTTGTAATTTATTTTTTGTAGCACCACGTCTTACTACCTTTTCAGGTTATATATATATGCTTATGTTCTAATTACATTAATGGGTTAGGGACTAGGATTAATTTTGAGGAGATACACCCGTATTTTTTTCATAACTGTTTGACTCAGTTTCTAGCGATTTTAACCCGAGTCCTATTTTTATACAAACGTTAATTGCTCAATTTTCTTGTATCCCTTTTATTTAATTTATCTAATTTGGTACTATTGACTCCTAGTAGACTACTATTTAAATATAAGTTCTAATTTGTTTCCACTAATTATATTTTATCACTTTGCGTGGAGAGGAAGTGGAAAACCGTTTAGGAAAAACCACTCTCAGTGCACCCGACCAGGATCGAACCCCGATCTCCCCGTAATCGGCAGTCTAGTCCAATAAGAGTTAAGCACGTTAGATCACGTGGCCACCGAAGCGGAAGTTTGTATATTAAAGGGTAAGAAAGTCACGGTTTAATCATCTGCAAGCCTGAGCGAAACAATAAAAGTAGACATATTTAGTCCTACTAGACTTATACAGTTAAAATACTCCATTTACTCAAAACAAAACAAAAAAGGAAAATTGAACTTTTATACAAAATACAAGTAAAATCTATTTTAATAACAACTATACGATACTCATTTGGATGTAGAGAAATTATTCAAAAACACTTAACATAACTATAAAAATACACTTGAGTATCTTTCGTTCGTATAACAAAATTTCAAAATTCCCAAATTAGTTAAGTTTTTTTAGTTGCTAACTAGTTTATATTTGAGATAATTTCATAGAAGACTTAATACTACAATGGTTTCCTTTTGATATCTTTAGAGTAGTATTTTGGTGATAGTTGAAGAGAAAAATGTTGTATTCAACTAATCTTATAGTAATAGAAAAAATAACCAAAACGTTCCTTAGTAAGATATCTACTCCTCTGCATCTCTCTAAACGGATAGAAAGAGGTTATTTTGTGAGTTTGTGGGTTTTAATGCACGGGAAGAAAAATCAATTAAAAACTACTGAACCAATTTACAAAAGACTTTTCAATGAAGCGCTCCTTTTACTCTCAGAACGGACATTGGCTATATATATATATATATATATATATATATATTTTTCTGTGGGTACTGAAGCTTCAGTTTATTAAATGTTGGTTGCAATGTATGCCAACCGCGCCGCGTATTGCATTGCATACATATATATGCGCCGCATATTGCATTACATATATATATATATAAAAAAGAGAGTTTATGTGACTATGTAGGTTTGATTAAAAAGAGAGACAATAAATTGAGTTGGCCGAAACTTTATAGTATGTAACATTATCACTTTAAAATATTGAGCAACGACGAACTATGTATTTAGGGGGCTAAGCAGTGACGTTAAATCCGACCTTATTATGTGTACTTTGTTATTTTTAACTCATTCAAAACTTATTTATTTGTACTTTTACATCTATTTCGAGCCTGGCGCCTTAAATTATTGCCCTCTACATCTACTAGATTACAGCTGTCAACATAAACGTTGATTCATGCAACGCCGGCTACTTGCAGCTAGAAGTATATTGAAATAAGTGATTGTGTTAAAACATTTGGTATTTATAAAAGCTAAAAGTAATTTTAAATTACCAGAATATTTTAATACCTTAAGGTATCTTAGAAACTAATTAAATCTGAATTTAAAAAAAATGTATGTCTACAGAAACCTTTTCATATACATTAGAAAAACAGAAAGAGATCTAAAAGAAAGCTAATCATCCTTTTTTTAATTTGCTAAAAAATATTGGTCTCTCCTTTTTTATTTCTGTATCATAATTCGAAATCCCAAGGAGTTGTATAAAATACAAGAAAAATATAAAGAGTAAAAAAAAAGGAAATAAAATATTTGTTTAGATAAAATAAAAGTATATAAATAAGTACTCCTCTTTTTTAATGTTATACCAGCATTATACACAAAATTCATTATGAATGAAAACTTAAAAGGTCAACCTTTTATTAAATCAACCGTTTTCAAACACAAATAATATTTTTATCAAAATGTTTTTCCCCCCAAGAGACTTTTAGATTAATATGCAATTTTTGTTGTATTTTTTATACTATAAATTGTGAACGTTATTCTAATTTGAATGATGTTCCTACTACTTACAAATTATTGTAAAATTAGATTATAGCACTACTTTTTTCCGCTCCATGTCTTATTACCTGCCCGAGCTATGCGTATGTTCACAAACGAAGTGAGTTAAAGGCAGGCTTAATTTATAGTAAATGTTCCCAAACTAGTAGGGAGTGAATAAACACATCACATCGGTAGCGTGGGATATGTGTCCATGGAATTTGCAGTCAGGCATTTTTCTGTGTGAGATTTGCAACCGGCCGTAATAATATATTGTGATTTGCGGCTGCGGAAATTTTTTCGTAGGATGTGGAGTTCGCCAGGATGATAGGCCACCCATCTATCTTCAACGCGCTTAGGTGGGAGCAAGGACAAGGCACAACAAATTTCTCGTTGAATGTTAATTAAAAGTATTAGAAAACCGTTAAACTGGACTGACTACTTTGATATGCTAATTACTCAAAATGCGTACGGGTACAAAACTTTTTCTTTGTGATACAAAACGGTACAAAACGAGTACAAAACTTGGCCATAAAAAAAAAAGAGTTCAAAATTCAAAAGGGCATTTTAAATGTTAGTGCATTTCCAAAATCAAACTTCAGGTCACGGATGAAAATATTCTAAAATATGATTCCGTATTGATACGTGTTTAGTTTAACAAATTTTAATGCAGTAGACGCAATTCCTACAACGTTATTTATGACGACCGCAAACCTCACCAATCGCAAGTCCCATTTGTCCGGGATTCGTCACCATCACCGACAAACCATAACAGATGAGACTGATGCCTTAGTCCACGCGCCCAATGGTGTGGGTAACATGAATATTAAATATCGAAACTATTCATTATATAAATATATCCTTGAATCAAATTTGATTACTCAACCAATTTGAACAAATCTAAGCCTTCACTTTTCATTATTTTTAAGTACTTAATTCTATGAGAATATTTATGATAATGTCTTTTTAGCATTCCTGTACAGTTTTGATGGTCTATATTTCAATAAAATTTGATGAAAGAATTGTTACATCTTGATATTTTGAAACACCTAGATAAAGTTTATACTTCATCTGATACAAAAGAAAGATTTATCTGAATAGAAATGATATAATAATTTAAACCATTAAAGGTGTCAGCAATATTAACTTGATTTACACTCGTTGCAAGTTCTCACAAAACCTCTTCGGTGGCCACATGGTCTAGAGCGTTACGCTTGCAGTAGACTGGACTGCCGGCGACGGGGAGATAGAGGTTCGAGTCTTGGTCGGGCGTACTGAGGTTAGTTTCTCCAAAATGGTTTTACACTCTCCCACCACGCAAATTTGGGTACACTTCCTCTAAATATAACCTTCTTAACTCCTAAAACCATAAACTTAATCAGTGCACAAGCACGCAGCCCTAACGGGTAATAATACATGGTGATAAAAATAAAATTAATAGTTTAAAAAGCATGTTTTCACTTTAAAAAAATATTAAATACTATGTTTAAATATATTGGTTAACACAGTATAACATTTAAAATAAACCGATCTTAAATTATTCAATTCATAACACCATGAAAATGGTTACTGAGTCTTCTACTCCAACTCTAGTTTTCTTTTATATTTATTTTAGCTTTTACATTCTTTATTTTCTTCTTTAATGCTTTATAAATTTCTTTCTCCACTCCAATGATTGTGTCTGGCTTTTCACACATAGCTTAAAATTTTATCAAAAGCTTAGACTTTTTTTTGGACGGAGGGAAACCTGATTTTCTTTCTCAAGGTGTTTGAGCGTACACAGAGGACAACTGGATCGAACCGCTTTCTTTTGTCATTGTTTGACATTGGTGATGGGATTTTGTTCGAAACTTCACAAAAGTTGAAACTAAAGGGTTTATTTAATCTTATGTAACAAAGTAAGGGGCAACTTCAAACGATAAATATACCAAACAAAGTAAAAAAAAAATCCCTTTGCGATGGTTTAAATTTATTAAGCGTGATAAAACATTCTCTTTGTTTAATAATAACGAAAGAAAAATTATTTTACAAATTGCTCAAACGACCAAAAAAGTGTAGTTTTTTTGGTTATTTTTTCAAAACTGTTGCTGGTTTTATTGAAAGAAATCAACCAACCAATAAGCCAAAAACTGAATTTATTCTTAAAAGTTTTGTCTAAATCCATTTAATAATTAAAAATTCGAATCTGAAACTAAATAAACATTAAAACCACTACGGTGGGCCCAGGGACTGGACGTCAAGCTCATTAAATCTAATTTGCTGGTGGCAGTAATAACGGGACCAAATCCCATTCAGGTGTAATTGATGGTAGCGTACTCCACGCTAATGAATATGCATTTGGTTTAATTTTACCTTACTCATTCTTAGACCATCAGTGTAATTAAATGCGGAGATCCAGGATGGATAATAATACGTGATATAAAAACAATCCGCAGACTGTTTTAACTAGTTCATTATTTTAGTTAAGTTTAATGTACACCGACTAATTTCTGAATACTAAGTCAAAATGTACTTTCATTTACTTATTGTTAGTTAGAAATAACCCGCCTCAGTGGTGTAGTTAGCTAACGCGCTAGATTCGTGTTGAGCTAGACTGACAAGGACGGGGATATCGAGGTCCGAATATCGGTCGGATGAACTGGGAGAGGTTTATTCCTAAACGGTTTTCCACTCTTTCTCCACGAAAATGCGGGTTCACTTAATCTAAATTCAACCTTAACAATTCCTAAACCATTAGCGTAATTAGTACTTAAGCGTATATCCCAAACGGGTAGTAAGACGTGGTGCTATATAAAAAGTTAGAAATACTCCATTTTACTTTCTCTTGACATCTTAGAGAAAGAAATAACGCCTATTGTGATTAAAAAAAAC